>JASSUY010049040.1:1735-12207 GCA_032466535.1 Forpus xanthops
TGTGCACGGCATGGCCGGGATTTGGTATGAGGTGATGGGGTGCACTGTGTAGTTGAGCTTGGTATCAGGTGATGGGGTGGCACTGCGTGGCGTGGCTAGGTATCAGGGGAAGATCTATTGCATTCTTTTGATTCTCCTTCCCATCCCCTCGGACTGAGGAAGAAAGAGAGGAGAGTGAGTGAGAGAGCAGCTGTATGGGTTTGAAAACCTCAAACCATGACAGCTATTTACCCCCAAATTCTATTTCTAGAAAGTAATCATATCCTTTTTGAATCTTCATCTTGGTCAGCCAAAACAAGCCATGTTCTTTTAATCTCCTCTCAAAAGACTTTTTTACCGTCCCATTAGTGGTGCTTGGAGACCTTATCTGGGTTTGTTCCACTTTTTTCCCAGTACAAATGGTCAGACTGATACCAGTAATCCAGACAAGATTTTAAGAGTACTTTGTCCTAACCGTATTAGTATTTTCCAATACCCATAGAAAATCCGGTTTTGACATTTACAGCTGCCTTCTTCATGGCTGAAAAATACTATTAGTGTGTTTATCTTAATAAACTTCCTGCATCCCTGCTGACCAATAAGCCTCCAGCTCACAGCAGAAGGTCCCTAAATGCATGACTCCACAGTCTTTATTTTTTTCTCATTATGATGAGATCTTGTTCTTCCTATCTTATAGGCAGATTCTCCGTAATATTGGCAATGCCATCCAACTCTTATCTGCAAATTTTATGAGCACAAACTAGGTTTTGCACTAAGCTCACCAATGGGAAATACTAATTAGTCCCAAGATAAATCTTTGAAAAACAGCATAAAAAAAATTCCACATTTTTATAACCTCTCTTTCAAAATACCTCATTATATGTCCTTAGCCAGTTTTTAATTCCAGTTCCACTCCTCTTCTGCTTAAATAGTCATTCCCATGTACACTGTTTCAAATGTTTTGCTTAAATACATATGCATCAGGTCTACTGCGCTGCCGTTTTTTCAGGAATTCCTTGTTATCAAAGAAAGACAAGGTTTGTCTGACATGATCTACTTTCGATAAAACTGTATCAAATTTTAACCCATTTTCCACTTACCTCCATTCACATGATTTTGATTACTCCTTCCTTTTAATTTTTTTCTGAGATCTTGCACATCAAAGTCAAAACAAAAACCCTGAAGCTTTTCCCTCTCTTTTTAAAAACAATTTTTGATACTTGCCAATCACATAATACCACCCAGGAACTGAAAGCTTTAATTGAAAACCCTTGTTAGTGGAGCTTCAATTTCACATGCCAGTTCTTTCTGGCATAAAATATAGGTCTCCTGTTTTCTTGGGGTAAAAAGTCTACATGTTCTATATTTTTCCACACTGGTGATACTATTACCCTATCATTGCTCCCATTGGGTACACTATCCTTTGAATGTGTGTGGATGAGAATCCAGCTGAGAGTTGAATCTCACTCATGACTGAGAGACATAACAAAGTATGTTTTTCATCAAAGTTATGCTCATCATAACTGTTTGTCAGAAGGAGGCAGGAAAACATAGGTATGCAGCTGTTCTATGACCTGCATACTTGGCCACACCAGGGTGCCTGGCCAACACTCTCAGTGTGGAAAACAGTAAGATCATGAGAAACTCCAAAGCCCACAAGTAAATAATTACAGATCTGGCATAATGCTAGTTATTTTTCTAAGGGTATAAAAGCAGGACCCCCTTGTAGCTGAATTCTAAGCCCCACCTATGGGTGGATGCACCAAGGAGGAATTTTCTCATTTACCTCACACTCCTGATATTAAGTTGCAATGGGGCTTCCCAGCCTGAATTGTGAGCCTAAATGATGATTAGGTGGTAATTAGTGATGTATTTCTTCTTAATCACTATTCTTTCCATGCAGTAATGATTTGATGCATTGATAATTTTCCTCTGTACTTTACATTTTTATATATATATATTTATATGTATATGTGATCTGCTTTATTGCAATTATTTACTATATATAGAAAGAAATATACCTGATTGACACTGGTGTGCTTGTTTCCTTTGGTGTGCTTATTTGCCTTAGTGCACTTGCATAAGAAACTGTGCATATTATACAGCGCGTGGTTGTTTTGTTGTGTACCCAGCCTGTTAGCAGGACAGAATGCCATTATCTTTATTCTCCAACTAATTCTCAAGTCATGAAATCCACATTCCTCCTTATAAACCCTCTCTTTTTCTATTTAAATAAAAATATTTTATCTATTTAAGTCAGTCACTAAACTAACAGAAGTAAGTCTTATATTAGTACTATGATTAAATTTGATATAAGAAATGGACTACATAGTAAAAAACAGTAAGAAGGAAACTCCATGAAGATTGAAGAATAATTCAATGAAGAATATCACTGAAATCAAGAAAATATTCACAACAAGGTATAATTCCCAGTGGTATTTCTTATTAGAGGCACAAGGTTGTCGCAATTTTCCCCTTCAGTTATTTTTGTTAAAAAAAAAGCTATTATATTGATTTCATTCCTTATTTCATGACATGAGAATGAGAAGAAAAGTGTTGCAAAGGGAAATGAGAAAAGCTAAGTTTTACGCAATGAAATTTTATCAAAGTGTATACTTGTAAAATGCAAGCTTATAGTCTGTAAACAGAAGAATGTAGAGATTCATTGGCTTGCTATGTCTGCTTCTTATTATTCTGTAATGCTCTCTTTTTACTATTACTATTCCATGAGAGAAGCCCATTTTAGTTATTCCTGAGGTAGCATATGGCAGAAAAAGCCATTCCTATGCCATTATATGCAGCTGAGAACAAGGAGCAATCACAAAATTAAGTTCTTATTCTCTTTTTATTCAGAGTTATGACATTTCCTCTATCTGCTTTTTCAGCCCACAGAAATGTGAAATAAAATATAGAGTTCTCACAGTTCTTCAATCATTGTTTTCAATCATCCCTGAGACTAGAGAGCCATGTGCAAAATTTTCAGAAATTACATCTCCTTCCTTTGGTTCCAGCATATCCAGGCTCCCACCAAGCTCTCTTCAGCTAACCCACTATACTTTGACAAACAAGGGAACTGATCTATCTGGTAATTTGTTAAACATAACAGCCTTTAAGATTTATCCCAACTTAATCTATGACAGGACCAAATAAACGAACACTGGGCCTAAATAATTCTTTCGAAAGCAGAAACAATCCCTACAAAAGGTTTTTTTTTTTTTCTTCTGAAACATTTTTAAAGCATTCTATAACCTTCTCAGAGGTAACTGTCTTTAGGATACTCTTTCTCTTTTTGATTGTTCTGGCCTCTTTCTCATTCCTCTTCAGTCTCATTGCTCCCATTAAGGATCACAATGTTGCAGAGACAACCATTCACAAGCTGGTAAATGACAGCAGTAGTTTTGTTTATGCATATTCATTAGGATAAGTTTATAACTGCATGATCACATAATATTACCATGGTATTGCTTCACCCAGACACTGTCTTTTTAAGTCTTTTGTACCTTTAAGCCATTTCTTACACGACTTCTAGCACCTAAGAACATGTAATTGAACTATTTCATAATGTACAGATAAAGCAATTTGGCCCAGGAAGCCCACATTCTGTTTTTCCTTTTTTTTGGAATTCATGACTTCGAACTTTAAAACTATTTTGAGATAATTCTGTAAGTATTTTTTTTCCCTATACATTCATAGGTCACAAAAGATTTTTAAATCCTTTAGATGAACTATCTGGCATATCACAGCATATTAAATTTCACCCTATGCTAAGGCTACTAACTTATTTTTCACTAATGCATGTAAAAAAACCTCACTCCTATTTTGATTTGAAATTACTCATATTCTTTAAAGAAACTTCTAAATCTTCATTTTAGGGGATGAAGAATCTCCATCTTCCTCTGTTGCTTTTTCTGTCACTATTAAAAAATTTGAGTTTTCTTTCTAATGTGAATTTACCTGGATATAGGTTCCAGCAAAAAAGGATGCTATTGTGCTATGCCTACCTCCCATAAAATGAAGAGCCATTTAGGATGTGAGGTTTTCTCTGCAAGAAAGTATTTGCACATTGTAATATAAAAAAAACCCTCTCTTTCTCTCTGAACTAAGCAGACTGAGCTCTTCAGTTTTCAAACTCCAAAGCAATTCTCCGGAATGATTTCTGTGGCTCTCTATCCACTCAAATGCTTACTGTTGTTTTTAAAATGCAAGCCCTAGAAACTGACTGAAGATTCCAGTGCCAATTTCATATCCAAAATTTACATGACCTCTCAAGTGGTCCACTTCCTATTCAAATGACCTCTGTTTGCCAAATCATTACACTAGGAACCTGTGTTGAGACATTTGTCTACTGTGACCCTGAAGTCTTTTCAGAATCACTGTTCCCTAGGAAATAACCCATCTTATAACAGACAGACAATGTTTTCTGACCATAAATATATGATCTTGCTTTTGGAAATGTTAAGATATAACTTCAATTGAATAGTCATAGCTAATCAAATAGTCCAGGTGGTCCTGTAAGACTGCCCTGGATTCATTCAGTATTCACTGTTTCTCCCATTTTTATATGATCGATAAATTTTACCAAATACATATAGAAGCATATATTTATCAAAATAATGGGGGAAATACTGACTAGCATTAGCTTTCCACTAACCTCCTGATAGCATTAGTATCAATCCCTGTGCAAGGTAAACTCCATACATGATGGCTCCCTAGTGCCAACGCCTTTTTTGTGTTCCAAGTTCTTCAAGCAGAGCAGCATATGCCTCGTTGATACTGTATAGGTTCACTCTTGAATTAGAATGGGTTTTTTTAGTACCAATCAATCATCTTATAAGAATCTGTATAAGTTGCTTCTATAAACTAGTAAACATAAATATTAATCAAACTTCTCTGACTAGACTGATTTTCTGTAAATCTGCTTTGACTGGCATTCATTATATATAGATATCCATTCTTCAATTATTTTTTCTAATAAATCCTTAAACATTTTCCATTCTATGGGCAGGGATTGATGCCAGGCCAACAGATCTATAGTTACTTGGGTCAGTCTGCTTACCTTTCAGAATGTTAGCACAACCTCATTACTGTTCTAGTTTCATAGAAAAGATAATTAATTTGGGGCAAATGCAAATTCCATGGTATGGATCTATGTTGATCTCTAAGGTAACACAACTCTAGGTTCATAATACATGCTGCTGTCAAGTCAGACTGCACTAACAAGATCACCAGTATAAACGGTAAATTCCAATAGAGGTCAGGGGTAGACAGCTAAGGTGCATTTCGCTAGTTGCTTTCAGATATATTTTATGATAGCAAAAGAACACTGGAATTGTTAACTGAAGACTTTCTTTTCCTCCCTTTTTGTTTATTGATACTAGCTTGTGCTGTTCTCACATCTTGACAGATATCGTACCCCTATCTGACCCCTGACTATCCTTTCCTACTCATTCTTTTGTATGTCAGGTAGGTTGCTTCCTCTCTCCTCTATTCCCCCTCTTAGCAAGAAGCAGAAGCTTTAAGACAGAAGAACAAAGGTCTTCCCAGTTTCCTCCCTGCTGTCAGGGCACTTCATAAGAATGATGCCTGGAAAAGTCATGGTCCATGTTGGTCTGTTCAGAGAGTTTTTGGAAATAGACCATTTTTACTCCCTTTAGAAAGGCTCAGGAAGAAGAAAGATGAGTTGAGCTAGAGAATGCTCAGTGGATTTGGCCAGACTCCAACAAGCCATTCAAAATTTAAAAAGCAGTGATTTTCAGAGATTAACAGTTCAACCAAATTAATCTGAATCACAACAAAGGCATACTGAGCTTGCTGAATAGAATCGTATATATTTTGCAAAATTGACATCTGTCAGAATTTGAGTATCACTGTGATTCTACACCTAATTTTACTACTCTGGTATAAACTGTGACATAACTTTTGGCCATATATTTCAGTGTACGAAGCCTGTAAGTGTTAAAAGAAGGAAGGAAAGTAGGTTTAAAGCCTACCTCCCACATTTCTGCTACTTCTTCCTAATTTAGACCAAAAGGTGGCAACGGTATTAATAAACAGTGGTGCTGGCAAAGTAACATTTCTGATTATAAAACCCCCAAAACAATCAAAGAACATCTTTTTTCCCTGTATGGTTCTAGCTGTTAATTAGACATGCCATTTTGTTATTGTGACCATGACAGTAAACGTGTATGTCCATGAGCTTTCTATCCATCAAAACCACAGTGTAACAGCTTTTGTAAATGCAGTACATCTGTAAAACAAGCCCAGTAAAATCTCCTGTGCTTTGACCACAGCTCACTTTGGGCTCAACATAACTTTGAATGCCTCTGTTATTTCTAATGAAAGTACAGAGGTCTTTTAGACCTGATTTCCTTTGTCAAAAAGGTGACATGATTTTCCTTAGATGGTGTAAAATGGAGTTACAGGTGTGTTTAGGTCACTTAATGCAATGCAAGCTATCACTTTACTGTAAGTGAAAATCAGGTCAGCAATTTTCCATGATGTTCCGTTAAAAGCTGTTGAGAAGGTATAGCATCAATCTTCTCCTAATTAAGCAAACATGAGACTGAGGGTTGTGAAAGAGTATCTGAGCTCCCAAAATGTGCTGTATGATGGTGTCAGATGCTGTATTATTCCACAATTATATTGTCAATACATATTGAACACCTAACATAAGGATGTTTAAAGTGATTTCTAATGTAAATAACTTTATTCTCATTATTTCCATCATCAGAACAAATTAAAAGATCCCTTTCATGCTTTTCTTTTGAACTAGTGGATAATATCTATAACAATCTGGACACAATATTCTTTGCTTTTCAGACAAAAAATAGACAGCATTAAGAAATAACTCATTTTTCTGTATGGACACTTGTATCCATTATTGGATCATTTCTCATGTGAAATGAACCATTTGCTTTAATGTCAAAGTTGATTCTTTTAGTTGTTCCTTTAATTTCATTCTTGTCTCTTCATCTGCAATATCTAATATGAAACCACGAATTTAAATCTGCCTGAATGAGAGTATTCAGGGCAAAGTGCTTCAATCACTTTTAAATTGCTCATTTTGTGCTACACTGGAGGTGATGTTTTTAGAAGAAGGTTGCAACTTTCTATCAAGTTCAAGCCTTTGCCTTCATTTCTTTTCTTTCCTTTTTTTTTTTTTTTTTAAGATGCAGTCACCCATTGATCTGTCATATTGTGGTTTTCAAAGATGAACTGAGAATGCTCTGAAAGGAGGCTGCTGTTGAAGAGCTGCTGGAAAACCTAGAGTAGGGAATTACATTTTCATTGTGGCTAACTTTCAATGACACTGAAGATGTCTCACTTGGAAGATCATCAAACCCATGTTTTCTCTTCCACTTGAACAGACAAAGCTTTATTCATTTGATGTGGAGACTCTGAAGAAACTAATTTTCTTTTTGAAATAAGTGTGAATTCTTTTTATCTTGTGATTTAACAACTCTCGACAATGCTTACATTTCACTTCAGAAAAATGAGCTGTTTTCTTAACTTCAGTCTTCCCAATCATTTTTTCCCACTAAGTCTTTTAGTATTCCGTTTCCCAACCCAGGTTAATATACATGGAAGTTTAGTAATAACTACTTTTAAATTACCTATTTTGTGTGTTAATAAAAGCTTTCCCATTTACTAAAATTACCATAAAAATAACCACTTCCTGAATTTAACATTGTAAAGAATGAAAATAAGACATGATAATCGTCTTCTCCAATGATGTATCTTCCATTAATTTCTAGCAGATCAAAAACATCCTTGATTACATGATACTCTTATATATTTTCTCCTTCACAATATCTAACATTTAGCTCCATCTCTGTTCTCCTGTGACTATCATGCATTCCAGTTCTGTAAGTATGTTAATGCTTAGTACAAAGAAAAAGTATTTTATAGTTTTATATGTATTTGAAAAAGATTTCATGTACAAAAAGGGAGACAGGAATAAAGGTGAAACGAGATCTAATTTCTGGAAAAATATATTATTCTATAAAAGAATCCTGACTTTTTTCAAGTTACTGAAGGTCTGGAACTAGTTTTCTACTACACAATTCAACATACACTCTTTTGTGACTTACAACCATATTACTGAGCTACAAGAATAACGCTCTGAGTTCCCATTTTGTAAGTAAAGCAATGCAAAGGCTTTGTGATCTCTTTTGGTGAGAAGATACTTTACACAGAAGTTGCAGTTTCTACGTGAACTACAGATATGACCTCTAGAATCTTGTTAAGTAAAGCCAAAAAATTCATACTAAGAAGTCAACTTGAAACTCCCAATGCAGTATTTTAAAAAGCTTGTGGAGGAAAACCATGGGAAAATGGAAAATGAAGATGGATTACAGCTGATGGTGACTTTTAGAGTGAAAACAAGGAAGTTATTTTTGCTTTAAATATCTACCACATAGAAGTCTAATGGTTTCTGCCGTCAATTCTACAGGGTACTTAACAGATAAAGAAAATCCTCCCAAGATTTGTATTATACAAATCAGAACACCTGTTTCCATTTAAAGAATTGAGTAAAGTGAATATTAGTGAAAAGTGCTCGCTTGCCATCAATGTTGTATGAAGTGCTTGACATATACACAAGATAGTGCAGCCAAGGTTGGAGATGGGCAAACTTCTGATATAAGATGCCACTGGAAAAGACCTTGAAAGCTCGTCTCATCTACGTAGTGTCCTAGTGCATGACAGAAATAGCAGTAACACTTCAGAGCACAGGTAGTCTGAACATAAAGAACTCTATTACTAGAGAGATGACATCATCTCTCCACAATGCGTGCCAGTGCTGCTTTATTCCTGCTTATTCCTCTCAGTATCTAATCTGAATTTCTCTAGCTGCATTTAAAAACTGATTTCTTGTCCTATCCATGATAAACACAGAGGAAAATGATTCCCTTTCTGGGGTAGCCCAGAAAACATATTTTACCTGAGTTGTTTTTTTTTTTTCTATAGGCTAAACACCATCAGTTTTTCAAACTTTCCTCATAAATTATGATCACTCTAGTTATCCTCTGGATTTACTCTAGTTAACCCAACCCCTTTGTAAAGTGTAATACTAAATACTAACTATAGTAATCTAGGTGAAACCTTTCTGATGCTGAGTACCATCATTTCCTATATCTTATAGGCTACATTTCTGGTTTTGCATCCAAGGGAGACCTGCTCTATCCCCCAGATCCTTTTCTAAAGAACTAGCCAGTTACTTCCTATGCCAAGCTGTTAAAGCTGCTTAATCCCACCTAAATATGATACTTCTCATTTCTCCATATTGAACTGCATCCAATTTTCCAGATTGCTTCTCCAACTGGCAAAGACCATTTTGAATTTGAATTCTGCCCTCTAACTTACTGTGGCCAGCCTACTGCCATCTGCAAATGGAATAAGCATACTCTGTATTCCATCCCTAAGCCAGTACTGAAAATACCAAACAGCACGAGACACAGGAGAGGCACTTGTCCAACCCAGTTGATACATCCTTCCAATTCAACAGGGCTGATTACTTTTACTGTTTTGCTACTACTACAACCATTGCTAATGACTATCTGAGTGTGCTTTCTGTATCATTCTTCACTAATCTTACTATCATGGTGTTTGCATCAAATTTCCCTGTTTTGCTTACAAAAATGTGGTATACATGTTCGACATGTTAAGATGGTCAGAAACTCTGCTGAAGTCAAGATACACAACATCTATTATTGCCCTCCTGTTTATAGCCCTATTAGTCCAAAGCAGAAGGAAAACAGAAAGGCTTGCTAGGGGCTGCTCTCAACAGATCCATTCTGTCTGTTAGCCATTTCTTTGCTGTCTTCCAGATGTTTAAATAAAACTCACTGGATTATTTGTTAATTATTTGGTTTAGGGTGAGCTTTTTCGGTGGGTTTTTTATTTGTTTGTTTGGTCGGTTTTTTTTTAGGAAAAGCAGTTAAATAGCCTGATGCAAAATTCCCTAGCTGCTTCTTTTTTACTCTTTATGCACTACATTTGTCCTCTTTCAGCTTCCTAGAACCTTAGCAAGCATTTCCATGTTATGAGAGATGCCTGCTGACAGCTTTAAACAGTTTTGGTCAACACTTTAAATAAGCGAGAGTCCATTTCATTAGGCTGCAAGATCATGATCCTTTGTTTTTCATAATAAATGTATTAGCCACATGATTACAGTAGATCACTTTAGTGAATACTGACATAAAGAAAAGCATTAAATGTTTTGGCCTAAGACATTTTACATGATGAATTTTCTCTCTCTAGCTAGTACTGAATAGAATCATAGAAACATAGGGTTGGAAAGAACCTTAAGATCATCTAGTTCCAACCCACCTGCCAAGAGCAGGGACACCTCACACTAAACCATATCACCCAAGGCTCTGTCCAACCCGGTCTTGAACACCATCAGTGAGGGAGCACTCACAACTTCCCTTGGCAACCCATTCCAGTGGTTCACAACCCCTACAGTAAAGAATTTCTTCCTCACATCCAATCTA
>JASSUY010049045.1:0-12695 GCA_032466535.1 Forpus xanthops
CCGCCGCCGTTGGCCGCCGTTGGCCGCCGTTGGCCGCCGTTGGCCGCCGTTGGCCGCCGTTGGCCGCCGTTGGCCGCCGTTGGCCGTTAAACGCCTCAGACGCATGGAACGGGTCCCAGGCAGAGAAATACGGGTTGGGTTTGGATCGCTGCTGTTGACGCGTTCAGAGGCGTTCATCTCCTCCCCCGTGCACTGTGACCTTCCGGTACTGAGTGAAGCAGAGGACATGAGCCGAGCTCCTCACTGCCTTTGGCCAGAAACCACGGAAGGGGCATTTAATATTAAACCCCACTCATTGAGCCTTAAAGGGAAGAGATATGGATGTTAAATAGATGTGTGCTACAGACCCCTTGGAGTGAGCTTATCTGGTGTGAGAGTGAAGCTGTCACGGGCAGGGCTGGGGAGCCAGCAGGTATCTCAAGGTGGGTGATGCTCACGGGACATGGGCAGGAGCGCACGCAGCAGATCGTGCTGGGTGTCCTGGGCGTGCTGCTCCGCCGCTGCTCTAGTACAGGAGCGCCCTGGGTTGTCCCCAGGGCACCGCTGGATGCTGATTGCCTGCAGTGGAAACATCGTTCTGTGCATTGCTTCTGAAGGCCTCCTGTGCACAGGGCACTGGTGAATGGGCAGCGTGCAGTGGGACAGAACGGGCTGTGCTTATGTCACTGCTCACACACGAGGAGCCCCGGCCGCCCGCCTGGCTGTGGGCTGTGCTGGCCCTGAGGCAAAGATCCTCATTGCTACCTCTGTTCTGGCAGCTGTGTGTGGGTAATGACCGATTCACCTGTGAGCATTTCAGATGGATCCTTGAGCTCACAGCTGAAGCCCATTAATGGTGTCCGAGGGGCAGAAAAGGAGCTCAGTGCCACAGACCCCACGTGAGCATCACACCTGCCTGAGGGGTTTTTTTCCCATGTAAAAGCCAAGTGGGATGGAGGCTGGATGGGGATGCTACAGACAGTCTGCAGACCCTGCATCCCACAGGATGTCTGTGAGCAGCCTCCTGCCGTTGTGTGGCCGTGGTAGCATGGCTGGAGCAGGCTTTGCAGGTCTTTCCTGGGTAAGGCAGTGGGGTGCAGCCACATCCCCCCTATGGGATGAGAGGTGATGGGGCTGGTGCTGTGCACCGCGCAGCTGCCAGGTGAGGAGACGGGGGCTGCCGCACTGCTCTTGAAAATCTGCCGTAGAAGGACCACTGTGTTTCAGGCAGGGTGCTGCTCACTGCGCCCGGGAAAGCTGCCGCAGGAGATGGTTGCTGGAGGAATGAAGAACCAGTGCAATGAAACTGGAATCCCGAACTGATACAACTCAGAATGCTAAGCCTACGTGCCAGCATATCTTAGGTCTGATTTTGCCCTTTCCTGCGTATGCATGGAATGATGTACAATGGTACACAGAACCAGGCTGCAGGTTTTTGTGCAGGTGAGGTCTGTCCATTTTGTCCAGTGTTCTGTCATTGACCAGGGCTGAGCTGTGCATCTGTCAGGGACAGGCATGGCCAGCACTCATGGCTCGTGTGAAAGGAAACTTGACTGCACTTTAAAAGGTTCCTGTGTTGTCGCTGCAGCCCATTTGGCTGGCGGTAGTTTTCCATTGTTTGAGAGATTTCTAAACATAGTAAAAGCCTTAATAACTGGCAACGTGCCATCTGCTCTGTGTCGAGGGGGCTGAGTCTGAACATGGCAGAAAAATACATTCCAGAGCCCCGGTCCTGCTTGGGCAGAGGAGCATCCCACAGCTTGTGCAACACTGACAAGAGGCCATTGTGCAATGTCTGCTCTAGTGCCTGACCACCAAGGGACAGCCATGAACAAGCTGCTTTGCACAACAAAGAAAATCCTGTGGAAACCATTTTAGAAGCCTGCGGGAGGACTGAGACTAGAGATATAATGATTTCAGTGTGTACAACAGATGGAGACTTCAGAGCATGGAGCCACTAATCTATGGATTGCAGACTCCCTAATTGTAGACTGACACTTACCATTTCTGAGAGGCAGCGCCAGCCAAAGGAGGGACAAAATCCAAAAGCCAACCTTGACATTGATGATAATACTAATCCCGGTATGGTGCTATCTTACTGACTCCTGGCCTTGGAGTAAATAAAAACTCATTGCTCCTGCTACTTTCTGCCTGATTCTGTCCCAGTCATGCAACAGATGCTACACTGACATCTACAGATCCCCCAAAAGTGGACCCTGATGTTAGCTCTAGCAGTGCACTTAGCTGATACCTGTGAACCCTGGGACACAAGAACTAAAGCAATCAGCAACCAAGCAGGTGACCCCATCAACTCTTTTATCCCAGATCCCTAACCCTAAACCCATGCCTAATCCATGCTGTCAGCCTATCCTGCTACATTTGTTATCTCCAGTTCTACCTACGTGATGAGGGCTGGGCAAGAAAGCAGCTTCAGCACAGATGAAACTGGAGGGCCTGGCTAGGCCCTGCACTGCTTTAAGTCCGGAGTCCTAACTGAGATGCAGCACCCTCCCTGCTTCCTATCGTACCCAAATGAACAATAATTGTTTGTGTACTTCTGTCCTTGTCCTGTACTAAGCTGTCTTATAGAGCAGAAATTAACTGAGCTCCATCACTAAACAAGCAACAGCCATAGTGTGGACCCCAACGCTGTACATTGCCCGCATTCCTCAGCTGCCTCAGACACAGGAAAATCACTCACATTTGAGCCACAGGAGCCTAGCAGGACCAAGAAATTCAAGCTCTTCAACTTTATACTCGGTGCACTGCCTATACTCATGCCCTGGGGACATCTCTTACCCACAGCAGTAAACGCAAGGCAATTGCAGACTGATAACAGACCCCCGGGATCTGGCCAGACACAGCCATCAAGCAGGTTTCCAGCGGCCCAGCAAGGCACGGGCTGCAGCACCGAGCCTCCCTTGCTGCCCGCCTGAGCTCCAGACCGGAGCTGCTCGCTGCGGTGCGTGCCGTGCCGCGGTCTGGCGCTGCCCAGCTCCCGAGTGCCGGGGGCCGCTGCTCCTGCTCTGAATCCCGCGGGGCACCGGGAGGAGAGGGCGGCTCTGACCGACCCCAGCGCGGCGCGGTGCGAGGGCAGCACGGGGGTACTGCTTACACAGCGCGGATCTCACCTGCGGAACGGCGCCAGGAGGATGTCATATCCTCCCTGCAGTGCAGGTGAGGGGATGGTGTATAAATATCAGTGCAACTGTGTTTTCGATGGATGGCTTTTCCACAGGTCCCTGCCTTGGTTATTTGATAACTTCATGAGGGTCTTCACCAGGTGAGCCTGACTTGGAGCTTACTCATGAAATAATTGAAATTGGACCTGCATAGTAATTATAAATTCTGTTACACAGATTTTTATATATTATGTCTATTTTATACCTGGATGGGAAAATGTATAACAAGCCAAAAGGAAGCTCAAATTTCACACTATTTCTATGACTGCTTTACTTTATCTGTTATAGTGCACAGTTCACAGATTAAAATTCACATAAGTATCAACTGTAACAATGCTTTAGGTGGAAGTCTTAGGCTGCTCAGGCTTATAATTCACTGGGTTTTAATACACATTCTCCTTGATACTTCAGAAAAGCAACCAAAAAAGAACATGCTTTAGTAAAAGCAATCACGAACTAGGTTAAGTGTTTAAACATTAAAATAAATACATTACAGCATGTGCCGGGCTGTATGAAATGGGTAACTGATCTGCTTAGTGAAAGGCAGCAGTCATGAGACTGAGGTCTCTAGGAATACAGTGTTCAAGGTGAAGCGCCACTGAATAAATGGGTGAAGTGTAAATGGGTGCATGTTGTAGCTACCGGGAGGAATCTTGGCAAGCTGGGTTAAAAGCTGAGACTGGATGAGTGAATCTCACTGGCTCATAAGGCAGTGTTTGTTCCATGAGCAAAGAGCATCCAGAGCTCTTGTGCAAAGTCTGAACTGAACATCACACAGATACGCACATTTATTAGGTTGTGATCCTCAGAGGACTCAGGAGAACGAACACTTATAAACCAGGGGGGCTTGCAGAAAGACTCTGGATATCGTGAAACAAAACTGCATCGCTTCATCTGGTTTCCTTTGGACTCCTAAAGCAGAGTTGCTGAGTTGCTGCATTCTTGCTTGGTGTACTACATGAAATCATATTATTAACTGAAGCCCCTAAAACAGTTACTTTCAAGAAATAATGGGTTAAAGCATAGAATGTAAAGCATTTGGAAAAACTCAGCGCTTAGGAAAACTACATGAAATCATATTATTAACTCCAGAGATGCAGTGGGCTGTTCCCTGCTCCCTGGTCAGCGTTTCACCGCTGCTACAGCAACGGCCACAAACAGCTGTGCAAAGCCCGAGAATGGGCTCGTTCCTTGGGCCCTGACTCTGCCCAGGCCTCCTGGCAAGCACCGGTCATGGCTGGGACAGTTTAAGCTTCCCTCAGGCTCTTGACTCTTCAAATGCCAGAAGGTGTGTGCTTAAGGAGGGGAAGAGACAAGAACAGTGAGGAATCAGGCAGTGAGCAGGAAGTCTTCAGCATCAGCTCAGCCAGGGCGTAACCAGACCAGCAAAAACCCTTACCAACAGCTTATGCTGGACTATATCCCACAACAAGACTATTATCTGTTGGTTAACCCTCCTCGGGCTCATTCGAAGCTGACCACCTAATGGCAGCTGTGTAATTTGCTGTGGCTGGGTTTGAGCAAGTGTGCAGAACAAGTTACCAGCAAGACTGTGTCTCAACTGCACTTAAACCAGCAGGAACAGCGTAGGTGAGTGCTCCTCCTGATGCTCATCAGTGTAACGGAGATACCAGCGTAGCCTTAGAGTCCAGGGAAGGAGGGTAGCAAACCAACAGTAAAGCATTCCTGCTTGAGCCCTGCGGTGGACTGCAGAGGCAGCGGGTGCAGGCCTGCATGGGAAGCATCCATGTCTGTCATTTTGATATTTGAGTGTGAAAAACGTGTCAGGAAAGCTGTGATTTTACCAATTTAGACCAGTGCTGGAACAGGAACTCACCTCCTGTATGTGTTGTGAAACACAACGTCAGGACCCAAAGAAATGTTGAGTTACTCACAAAAGTTAGGCCAAAATCTTTTTGGTGGAGATTACAGCAGAGATGCAAAGACTGACTGCCAAAATTGAGAAAGGCAAAACCTGGCCATGCTCGGCTTTAGCCGTTGTAAAATGACTGCAGTGCTAGAAATCTGACATCAGTTTGGAGACTGGAAGTAAGCCACTGAAAATTGTACTGGAACTGGTTTACTAACAATTGTCTAAATAGACAGCTCAATACATATCAGAAAGAAATGCAACATAGTGAGTGGAAAAGCAGTTAAAGGAAAGCCTTCTCCATTCAGAAGAAACAACCGCATCCGTCTGCTGTATGGATAACATTTGGATCAGCCAGCAACAGCGAGTTCCTGACCACGCAGACGCCCGTTCCTTCCCACAGCCAGCCACCAGGGATGATCTAACTGCTATAGAATGCCTTTAAACTGCAAACGTGCAGCCCGGTACCCACCCACAAAAGACATCTGCTGCAGAGCTGTCCTGCTCGGCGGACGTGCAAGCCTTGCATGAGCTAATGTTTTCTGAAGTGCCTCAACTCAGTATCCAGCAGCTACACCCCAGTCCGTGCTTCTCGGAGGGGAAGATGTCTCTCTCTGTTGTCACAGACGCAGCGGAAGCTCTTGGTGTGCTTTCCTGCTGTGGTCCTGAGTCCGGCTCTACTGAAACCATCCTCACTGGTCAGTGTCTCCCTGGCTGACCCACATCTACTCATCTGCTGACCCACAGATGCTTTGAAGTCTCAGGTCTTGAGCAGACTTTAATTTATGAACAAGCTGCAATATAAATGCAGTAAGGATCATATAATAGCGAGTCATTAACTTTTATTTCTTTATAATAGCCCTAATTAGGTTATGTGCATTCAGAGATTTTAATGGAAAAGCTTCTGGAACTCAAATTCTTTTGTTTGCACGTTCTCTGTATGTTTTCAACCATCCCAGAACTTCACTAATGTTAAAGTGACACAGAACATACTTTACAAAACAAGATTATTATTCTGCTGTGCCTGGTCCAGGGGAAACATAATGAGCTTCACTTCCTGGAAACAGATAAAGGAGATCTGAAAGCACTGCCTTAAGGTCCATGGGGAATTCACTGCCCTTCCAGAAACTTCACCGGCAAGAGACAGCATTTTTCACTGGCAGTTTCCGAGCTGGCAATCTGGACTCGTCCAGGCATGGAGAGAACAAAACTGGATGTGTTTTAGGGTAAGTGGAAAGCATACACTGAAGAAGCAGGAGGGCAAATGGCAGATTTGGCATCAGCCCTTTTTTTATTAGGTGTCCAAGAAAAATATTCTGCATGAAACCTGAGCAAATTTGACATGCTAATTCTAACAGGAACTTGACCTGATAGTTCTAGCAAGTAACACCTGCTACAATTATCTCTTAGGTCCTGGGTTTGCAAGCTCTGATACTATCTTTAACTCAAAAACATGGAAACATTCTAAACTACTTAAATAGCATTAATTATCAATGTAGAATGTGTGAAGCACTTTTGCAGATGAGAACCACAGTATCTTGTCATTCTCTCAAGTCAGCAAGTTTTAGGGCTTTCCTTGCCATGTTCCAGCAATGTTTCCTCGGTTGCAGTGTAGCTTGCTGATGCCTAAACCTTGCTGATCCCAGCACTCCACTCCTGGTTCTGCTGTAGCTGCCCTGGTTGTTCATGCTCTGCAGAGAAATACGGACCTCCTCATGATCATGGAAAGTGCTCTGCATCCTCAGAGGAAAAATACCATTGAGTTAGAAACTGTTAATGTGCAAGACTAAGAAAATGAATTGCAGTTTCAAACAAAAGAAAGCATAGAATAAGTACACACTCCTTAGCAGGATTAAGGCATGCATACTACCTCTTTTCAAGACAAGACAGAGAAAAGCACTGGGCAGCTATGTGAGCTGGAGCTCAAGTACCCCTGAGTTCCAGCAGCGATGCTCAGAAAGCACTTTCTCTCTTCATCCACAACCAACAACCACTCTCAAGCAAGCCTACTGGTTTTAGACACAGCTGGAAAGCATTGGTGCTATGATTTCCCTGTAACTTCAGAGAATGGAGAGAGTGAAGAAGAATGGCAATATCCACTGAGTATTATAATAAAAAGACAGCAACCTACAGCAGTTTGGATTCCTTTGTACATGAAACAAGGAGCTTTTAAAGTGATCAGTTCCCCAAAGTGCCTTCCTTTAGCCCCAGGTAAACCAGTGCAATTGCACTTGCTTAATTGATAGGGGTTGTGTAAAGAATTCAAGCATTCTGGTTTGGCAGGAAAGGCATTTGGTTTGTGAAAACAATGACATTGTTTCTACATTTGCAGTGCAGAAACTTCCAGAGGTCACCACGGTATCAGTTACTTGGATTTTTATCAGCCAGCCTAAGCACTCAATGAAGGATTTGAATACTCCAATGACGGATATTCACTTAGTCTAAGCCTGTAAGAACACACCGTGTGTACCGTACAGAAAACTCTCTGACCTCTGCACATATTTGTGTGTGACACACACAGGTCTTCACTTCCACATCACAGTGCCTATGTCAGAAATAGTGGAAAGGTGAAGGGGAAACACAGTGAAGCAGAGGGTCAACTGCAAAAGTAACCTGCCGTGTTCTTACCCACTTTCTACCAAGAGAAATCTGTAGTAACAGGGCATATATAAGGAAAAGGAAAAGAATTTCAGCTTCACAGCCTGAGGGGGATTCATTTGGTGGTTATGGGTATGAAATTCTTAAAATACTGTATGTTTTATGGGATGTGTGAAAGCTGCATTGCAGTTAAGGCATCAGCACATCTGGGGTGCAGACTGATTTCAAACTCAGACATTCGAAGTTTATCATGAACAGATTCCACATTCACATGGTTTCCTAGGGAAATGACTAATATGCTGCCTTTCACAGTTCTCCAGTGTAACACACCTCACTGTGATTTGAAAGTTCACAGCCATTGATATTCATAACTCACCCCTCTCTGTAAAGGGCCTACATCAGTGTGCTGTAATTTGGATCCTGGGTTCCAGTCTCTCCAGCAAGAAATCATCTGGCTCTTTATCTGTTCATTGGTGTCTATCTCTTTGGTCTTTATTTTTTCATTCTTGGTAAAATTCAGAGTGGTGACACTCAGCACAATGGTATTTTGTGGTGCACAATTCCATGTTGAGGAGGAATGAGCCTGTGGTGTGATGAGTCAGTTCAATTCCTTTCACTGCAGTCTGCCCATAGCAGGGCACCCACAAGCCATTGGTTTAGAAGTAAAAGCAGCTGAAAGAACCAAGACAGAGTTAGGAAAAGCCCCTTCAGCTGGAGCAAAGGCGGGTATGAACATGTATGATAAAGACAAAACGTTGATGTTAATTTAGTGTCGGTGCAACATGGTAATCCCATAAAGCCAGATAATCCCTACCTTCCCAGCCTTCCAAAACTGCCACAGATTAGGAGGCGAGATTTTTATTGTCTCACCCTTTCAGCTGGCACTGATACCCCAGGAAAGTGGAGCCATAAGCTATGCTTGCTTTTCCCTAGGGCATACTTGCAAGCATAGATGGCCTTTATCTGTTTTTATGTAATTAACATCTGTGTTGAAGGGACAGCCCAGCAGCCCTTAATGGTGGGGTAAATTGGCAGTGATTTCAAAGGGAAGTTTGGTGGGACAGTAATACAGACGGAATACAATTACTGATATAACTAGACAGGCTGGAGAAGTGGCTGGCTGGTGCTGGGTCTGCTGAAAGGCTCTTGTCTGTACTAACCTACTTCCTTTGTTCTTTACACAAAATGAAAATTCCACCCCCCCTCTTTTTTTTTCCTCCAGCAATGCATGGTATAAACATCAGGGAGTTTCTTTAAGTGTTTTGAGCCCATTCATTTCTCTCCTGTCTGTTCCCACTGATTCTCAGAGCCATAGCTGCAATGCTTGGCTGATGGAATCAGATATCTTCTGTTTGCCAACAGAACATGGCAAGCCTGACTCTGCTTTATCCTGCACCGGTTTTGCACAAATGTATCTCCACTGAGGTACTTTCCACTCAATCCAGAATGACACCAGGAGTGTTAAAATAAGAACGTTCCACTCCTAGTCAGGCGGAACACAGCAAGGGGAAACCATGATTTTTGATACTTTGGAGAGAAAGCGGTATTAAGTAGAAATGGAAGTGAAATTTGGATGGGTACATTTTAGTCCAAATGACTTTTACAGGTCAGCCTATGAGGAATGTTGGTATCCTCCTCATCTTGGCTCCACTGCAAGGAGAACAGACAATTGGCTGATGTGAGTCTTGTCAGCAGCCCATCTGCAGTGGTGGTGGGAGAGGAATGGTGCCACACTTGGGTCAGATGAGACCTGGCACTTTCCCTTTGCTATGTGTCAGCCTGCAGGCACAGCTCTGCCTGCAAGGCAAGGCAGACAGCACACCTCTTAGATAAGCCAGAACAGTGGCCAAGTGCCTGGGAGAAAGGACAGCTATCTCAGACACATCCAGGACATGCTTCACTCTTTTTTAATCCTTTTCTGCTTTTATTATAGACAGAATGCTGCTGCATGGAGCATCTGCGAACAGCAGAGAAGTTTGCCAACAGACAGCGCAGAGTTTTTTCCAATTAAGAAGCTGCCCACAGGCCTGACCAATGGAAAATGAATTTGTCTTCTCCGTCAATAACTGAATGATTCAGTTGGCAATTTCAATTCCCCTTTAAGCATTTAGAAGATGATACTTAGCAAGTAGGCAGCCTCATGGAGAAAATCCCTGTGGAAGTTCTACAGTTATGTGCCTCTGGGTACTCAGCAGATCAGGCAATTGCCATTTGTGAGTCCCCTGATTCCCCTGCATAGGTAGGAACAGGAAACCCAGCTGGTGCTCTGGCAGCAGATGCTGAGAACAACAAAAGAAACCAGCACAGGGGCTGAGCACTCAGAATAAGAAAACACCCACCCCAGACAGGGTGATTATGTGCTGTCTCACTAACTAATCCTTTTGCAAAAAGAGATTTGCCTAAAGACCATTTCCAACAAGGCTACACTGCTCCCCCATTCATAACTAGTGTGGTTCACCTTGTAACATGACTGATTTCCATTCCTAAGTGCTGCTTAATAAAAAAGTTCTTACTCAACTAGAAAGACACAGTCTAATCAGACATAAATTAGAGGCTTGCCACTACAAAATGTAATTTCCCATAAAATAAATGCTGTTCCCTACATCAGAATATGAGCCTATTTTCTTTTCTTGCAGGACACACCAGCAGTGCCCACCTGGCAGACTCCTGAAGCACAAGGGACAGGGACAGGCACAGGCACCCTTGTTCTGGGGTCAGGAGGTGAGTGCTGTCCTCAAGCTGAGGAAACACACTGCAGGGCTGATGTGTGCTTCTAGAAGGTCCTGAGCAGCACCTGAGCGCATGGGCTCAAACACTGGCATCTCCATCCTCCTTGGGTTCACTTTTCCATGGGATCTCCTCCCTGATGTCTCTCTCTCACCTATTGGGCACTGATGAGTGAGAGACCTGCTTTGCCAGCCGGATTTGAAGATGCACCACTCAGGACTGTTTGCCTGGAAAGCATTTTTGTCAAGCAGCATGTAAACATGTGATTTAAGAAAAGAAAATGTGCTTAATTACAGGAGACAGGCTGCATGACACACAGATGGCAGAATTTTGTCAATGTATAATTAAAGGATTCATATCTGGTCTGAGACATACGTATACAAAAATCTAAATAATGCATTTGCTCGGCTAAAGGGCAAGGCTACTGCAGTGAACACTCACTGAACCCGAACTTCATCCTCATGGTATTCTTGAACTAGAGGCCTTACAACATTTAACAAAAAGAATCTTAAAGGTGAATGGTGATTTGAGAAATAAAATCAAGAATTGCCTTTTATACAGTGAAAAATTTCCTTAAAGGCCTAATTTTAAAGCCTTCGCTACTTAGGAGAAGCCATGTGCGCCTTACTGATGTTGATAATTTCAATGCAGCCATTTATGCAGCAAGGCACTAGGAAAGATAAACATTAGAATCAGGATTTGGATAAATATTGCTATTAAAGTACAATGCTGAAACTTTTTCACATTTGCAGAACCAAAGGCCAGGCCCTGTTCCAAGGAATTTTAATCCCCCATAAAGCTATACAACCATATGAAGAGGACCCAACCAAAACAAGGGGTTCACTCTGACTTCACTGTGATCAGTGCACAAAGCCATGCACCTCAGCAGCACACTCTCCGTCCTGAGAAAGGCTCACTTCCTCAAGTGTACAACTTGGCAACTGGAAGATGGAGGCTCTGCTCATGGTCTAACGTATTCTGAAATCAGCCCTTTGCTGGGGCAGAAGCTGGTGGAGAGGAATTTCAGCTTCTGCTCAGTGGGTCCAACCTGCAGCGAAAGGGGCATAAATTCATTCATGCCAGGGTGTTCCCTTGGGAAGGTAAGGACGTGGTGGAGGTAGGTGAGGAGCCCGTGGTTCTAAGTTCCGAGAAGCAAGGGCAGCTGCCTGTCAAAGTTCATGTAAGATCATGAGAACAACCAAATGTAACCCTCTCTGGTGCTGCTCAAGAGAAAGTAAGGGTAGACATTGCCCAGTGTTTTACTCCCCTGTGTAAGACAACACTGTTACCGATCCAAGATTGCTTATACACACTGTTTATATTTAGTGCATCATCAATTCTAGCCCTTCAGATCTGAATAATTAGTTAAAAGTTCAAGGTCCTGTAGATTGTTCCACCCAGGTGGTGAAAAAAGGGAGAGTTAAGGACACTGGTACAAGTCCAGTTACAAAAGCAGACTGCTTCGGAGTGCACAAAAGGAAGGAAACGATCCCAAACCGCTTCCTCCCTCCGCCTCTGTCAGCCAGTGCCCACAGACTCCCTCTCAGCCATAATCACAGGGTCATTGTTCTCCATGACCGGACGGGCTCCCCGTGGATTTTTTCATAAGGGAGAACCGACAGGCAGAGACAATGGCACCGCTTATTGTTCACAGAAGTGTTGGGAAAACTGTAATGGACAACAACTTGTAACACAAATGTGTGGTGTGAGAAACTACTTGCGAGGACATGAGCCCAGGTACGATGCACGTGTTCTATATGAAAAAAAGACTGAGCACTTGGAGAAAGAATTTTAGGTCAAAACTTCGCTTTCAGTGCTGTGTGATGTATTTCACAGGCTGCTGCTACCCTGGCCGTATTTAAGACTTGCCCTGGCTCTGTTCTTCGGGTCTCCTACACTTCTGAAGTGAAGCTGCAACGGTGTTCTCAAAGCGACACCTTGACTCGGTCGCTACACGGAGCTTGCCTGTACACCATGCACGCTGGTGTTTGCACTGCAGGAACACGCGTGCACACGAACAGGTAAAGCTTCAGCTGTAACCCCCCGTCGAGCGCTGACCCCGGTCCTCGTTTGCGGCACCACCAGGGCGCTGAGGGGACAAAGCCTCGCGGCCGCGCCCAACCAAGCGCAAGGCTCGCCCGTGTCCTATCGGTGCGCGGTCTCGAGTCCCGGGACCGCCGCTGGAGGACCCCCCACGGCACCGCCCCTCCCGCGCTCCGCCCGGGTCCCGGGCAGGGCGGTCTCTGCTCACGTCGGGTCCCGCCCTTGCACGTGGCGTTTGCGCGCCCGTCCCGGGCTCTGCCAGACGTCGCCGCGCGGGCAGCGGGACGGGGCGGGCA
>JASSUY010049054.1:0-10956 GCA_032466535.1 Forpus xanthops
TCTGAGGAAGAAATTCTTTACTGTAAGGGTGGTGAGGCACTGCAATGTGTTGCCCAGGGAAGTTGTGAATGCTCCATTGCTGGCAGTGTTCAAGGCCGGGTTGGACATAGCCTTAGGTGTCATGGTTTAGTGGGAGGTGTCCCTGCCCATAGCAGGGAGTTGGAACTAGATGATCTTGAGGTCCTTTCCAAGCCTAAGTATTCTATGATTCTATGTTCTTTGTATCATGGTGTGCTTCCCTGCATCCTCATGCTGCATTTAAGAGTAACTGGAATCTTCACTTTCAGGAACTGCCACCAGGAAATGGAGAACATTCTTTGAGTGATGTCGCCAGTTCCTAGCATGAATTAGGAAATCATTATTTTCTACTGGAAAATTGAAGAGTCAGGTTTTTGTAATTAAAAGGAAACACAGGAGTTAGTACCAGCTTAGAGTCTGTTTCTGTGACACAGGGCAAGGAAACTGCCTCCATTCTCTGCCCTCCTGCACAGGTCCTTTCCAAGAAGCATATGTTTTTGCCTTTATTAATAGAGAAGTTTGTCTGATGTCTTTGTTTCCCCTTTTTAGGCCATGAGCCCGGTCTCATGCAGCTGGTGAATTACTACAGGGGAGCAGACAAGCTGTGCCGCAAAGCGTCTCTAGTAAAGTAAGACATGCACTGAAATGTTACATGGGTTGGGCAGAGATTCTTCTAAGCATGGTTGAGGGTTGAAGCTCTTGAGAAGGTATTTCACAGAACAGCTGCCCTGGGAGTGTCCCAGCAAGTGCGGTCTTCAGACTCCTGTGCTGTTCTCTGGAGCTGAGTGCATAAAGACTTCTTTGTAACTTCAGGGGAAATGACGTTTCCACTGAATTACATCTGCTTGAAACCAGAGAGTGTATTGAATCAGATTAGAGCCAAATCAAAAGAGAGGAAAAAAGAACAACTCATATCTGCTCTTTTTCCTTGTGGAAATTTAATTCAGACTTACCCCTTTTATTCTCTGTTTCATACAGAGATGAGGCACTAATATGCCTTCAGCTAATGAGATTTGTTGATCAAACAAATGCTTGGAAACATCTCCAGGAAGAGCTCTGGGAGTTATTTCTGCATGACCAGCCATGCCAGGGTCTCCTAGGGAAATGTGGATGAGCTTTCATTGTAGATAAGCTCTTTCCTGTGCAAACTCTGCAGCTATTAGGGCATCTTCATGTCACAGATCTTGATCTCCTTCAAGCATTTGATTCCATTAGTGTCTGTGCTGCTTCTTGCTGATGCAGTCCTGCAGACTGGGTGTGTTGATTCAAGGTCTCTCTTTCCCCTGTGAAGAACCTGGTCCCAGTCACTTCACAGTTGTGGTGGTGTTTGTCAGGAACTAGCAGAGTATTCTTTACGCAAGCACTTGTGGTGTTCCCCAGCTGGATTTGTCTGGCCCATGGTCTAGAAGCAGTGCTGAAAGTGCTTGCACGCCTCTTTTTCTCTTCTGGAGCTTGGCTGAACTTTCTAACTGTGGGTGAGCCATGCATCAAGCTACTTAGGAGCCCAGGCGACCACAAATGACATTCCTCAAGGCAACCAGCATGTCATTGACTGACTACCAGTCAGTCTCTCACAGAGAGAGTCAGCAAGTCATGAGCTCTGCTTTTGGCCTTCAGCAAGCTCAGAGTGAGCATTAAGAGAGATGGGCAGCAACCTTGACTCTGAAAGAAAATGAGCCTGGGCTCTGCTACCAGGAATTTGCTGACATCTCTAGACATTGCTGGAAGGAGAGATGTGCCAGAGACATCCAAGACACCTTGGGACATGAAGCGTGTAACTGTGTCTTGCTTTCGGTGGGTTCCCAATGGTCTTCATTGGCCACTATTATTCACCACCAAGCAAAAGAGCCTGGTTAATGATGATTTTTACTTAAATGATGCCCTTGCAGGTGGGGACTCTCTGGACATTAACAGCCTATCTCTCTTCACCCAGGCTAATCAAGACAAGCCCTGAACTGTCAGAGTCCTGCACGTGGTTCCCTGAGTCGTATGTGATTTACCCAACAAACTTGAAGACCCCTGTGGCTCCAGCCCAGAATGGAATTCGCCACCTCATACACAACACAAGGACAGATGAGCGGGAAGTCTTCTTGGCAGCTTACAACAGGCGGCAGGAAGGCAATGAAGGCAACGTCTGGATCGCCAAGTCCTCAGCTGGTGCCAAAGGTTCATTCCACAACAAAATGAGCCACCTTCTCATTATTCCTTACTCATGACCAGTAGAGTACCAGGGTTTGGCTAAGCCCAGCTGATATCTAGCATGTTTATGAAAGGCTTCACCTTCCAACTTTATGCCAGTCAAGCCAGCACAGTGCTCTTTTTTGTCTGCTTGTTGGCGTGGCTTCTGACAAGCATTGTAATATGCACACACACTTAGGACATGGATGGCAGTGAAAGGACCTCCTATTTTCTATGTTTGTATGTCAAAATGCAGGAAAGTTTGCTGCAGGAAGAAGGCAGGAGGCACCAGCAGGCAAGGGGAATACGTAGAGGAGATAACAGAGAGCAAAATGGGAAATGGGGAGGAACGCAGCAGGCAGGGCAGCAGCCTTCAAGGACAAGGATCCCAGCTCTCCATGCTGTAGCTAAGCCTCCTGCAAGGAGGCTGCATGATCAAACTGTGCTGTGTGCTAGCTTCTTTCACTGCTCTGCTGTCTTGGCTGTGTTACCGAGAAGCAGCAGCAGAATATGCTTCTATTTGTCAGGGAGGAGGAGAGATGAGTCATGTTAATATTCTAGAGGAAGTTTTAAATGTCTGGGGGTTACTTCTGATGAAGAGGAAAGCTTGTCAATATTACTTGCCAAGGCAGGTCCAGCTTAGGCACAGCTGCTGACCTGGAACAGGTCCAATGAAAGCTCAGTTGTCCATCAATGAAAGGAAAATTAGAGATTTAGGATGTCACTTAAAAACTGAGAACTTTTTCAACTGTGGCTAGAGGTTTTGATCCTTTCTTTGGGAGAAGGGTCAGCTGGCCCACATAAGCTGCTTTGCAGCCTTACTGGGTACACAGTTAAGCTAACCTCCCCCTTGATTCACCGTCTGTTCAGTGCAGAGGCTTACAGAGGTGTTGTTTCCCTCCTTCCCTCAGTGCACAGCCTGTGGTTGTACCAATGCCAGAGAAGTGTTAGATAATTATACCTGAGCTGGTTTATCCCTCATATGGCACCGTGCCATCTTTTTATCAAATCCCAGAAGGGATATGTTCTCTCTTCATTACTCTGCAGCAGTGGCTTCAGATCTGGGCTCCTGCAAGAAATACACAGTGACAGCTTCAGCCATAACGTGGCAGTATTTAAACAGCACATCTAACTTTGTTAATGAAGATCCTCCACAGCAAGGAAAACAGTCTGTATGGATGAGTGTTTTGAAATGATGCTTTTCCTAATTCAGCAGCGATTTTAATAGTAGCTGAAATGAATTTGGTGAGCAGGGCAATGCCGTGCAAGCGTGCATGTGCTGCCTCTGATGCATGCCTCTTCTCTGGCAGCCAGAGAAGCCAGGCAGGGGTATAAAGTCAGAGCCTGCCACCACAGGTACCTTTGGTTCCCATTTGCTTTAGCTCTGGGTACTGGGGAGACAGACCCCTGTGCTGTGATAACAGCCACATGGCTCTGTGGGCAAATGAGCTGTGGTCCACTTGAGCCCTGAAAAAGCTCCAGCAAAGGCAGAAGGATCCTCAGCCTGATCTTGTCTTTGTCTTTCTGTGCCAGGAGAAGGGATACTGATTTCTTCAGAGGCTACAGAGCTCCTGGACTTCATTGATGAGCAGGGACAAGTACATGTGATTCAGAAATACCTGGAGAAGCCTCTGCTTTTAGAGCCAGGGCATCGCAAGTTTGACATCAGGTAACCTTTTCTGCTCTTGTAACACTGGTTTCCATTTTCATGCTCTTTTTCCTTTTAAACCACTGTGACTTGTTCTCTTGCCCCTCAGGAGCTGGGTTCTTGTGGATCATCAATATAATATCTACCTCTACAGAGAGGGTGTCCTGCGGACCTCTTCCGAACCGTATAACAGTGCTAATTTCCAGGACAAAACCTGCCATTTGACCAATCACTGCATTCAGAAGGAGTATTCCAAAAACTACGGGCGGTACGAGGAAGGGAATGAAATGTTCTTTGAAGAGTTCAACCAGTATCTGATGGATGCCCTGAACACAACGCTTGAGAATAGCATCTTACTGCAAATCAAACACATAATAAGGTAGCCAGCTGCCTGTTGCATAGGGGAGCATAACCCTTCGGTGACAGGGAATGTGTATGGACACAGCTGGGGAAGCAGACAGACTGACTGACAAGGGAAGGGTTTCAATTGCATAAGTTTAAGATAAAACCATAAACACCCCAATGTCACTGCTCAGTGAAAATGTCCCTCCATAGGTGCTGTTCTCTCAAGGGTATGTGTCAATGTGTCTGAATTTTGCTAGTTGTGGCTGGAGAAGGATGCAGTGAGATCACTAGGTAAGGGAAGAGGGTAGGTCAAAAGACAGGGCTGGGAGAGGTTGAGGTTAAAATAAGGTGTAAGAAGAGAAATTAAGTGAAACACAAGTCTGTGGGTTGTCGGTACTTCCACCACTATTAGGAAGCAGCAGCAAATCTCATTGGCGTAGGTTGTCTTCCTCAGTCCACACAGAGCCACCTATCTCCTGGGCACAGAAACTTCCTGGAGGGTGATCTTGGAGATCATGGTGCCACAGAGTATCCAGCTCCTCGCAAAGTGATCCTTCAAGGTGGAATTTACTTTTGAGTTCCCCATTGCTGTTAGTTACATGATCTTCGAGGAACTCTGAGGCAAACGGACTCTCAGTGGCAATTCCTTGGGGACCTGGTGTAGCCCTTTCTGCTCTGACTTCTGCTCCAGGCTCTAATTGCACATCATGTTCTTCAGCTTGCCTAATTCAGTAGTGAGTGTGGCTGCTGCTCTCCAGCTCTTTGGGATTTAACTTGGGGGTTTCCCCAAACGTTTTTTGATGGTTGCAGGTTGTCACTTGTCAGGGACCTGGTTACCATGATGTGTGTTGGATATGGCTTGTAATTTGGGGCAGGCCCAGAGCAACAGCGGACCCCTCCAATTAAGTGTGCTGTACATATGCCCTCAGAAACTGCAGTGTGACACACACCTGCAGGGCTGTTAATCTGGAGTTTCTGGTTTTCCCTTCCCAGAAGCTGCCTTACTTGCATAGAGCCTGCAATCAGCACAAAGCATCTTCACTACCAGAGCTTCCAGCTCTTTGGTTTTGACTTCATGGTGGATGAGGAGCTGAAGGTCTGGCTGATAGAAGTCAATGGGGCCCCAGCCTGTGCCCAGTGAGTACTCAGTTTCTGTAATACCCTTGTGATGCCTTACCCAAAACATGGCTGTGTCCCAGCTCCAGGTAACAAAGGTGGAAGAAAGTGAATGGCAGGGGAGTTTTCTAGGCACCAGACACTAGTTAGTGCCACTTGATTTAAGTTCATTGCTCCTGTGTTTGGTATCTTGCAGCTTCTTTCCTATGTGAGATGGAGCACTAACCTTAGCTTTTGGACATAAGGGTTTGAATATAACTTGGGTCATCTTTATTGATGCTATTTGGTTGAAGTTCTCTTGCAGAATTAATGCTTCAGGGACCAGGTGGTTTCTCAGTCTCCCTTGTGGAGCCACTGGTGGCTGGTCTTTACATGAACACATGATAAATGAGTAGCATTAAGGGCAGTAGCTGGGAGTGAGTGACTGCATTTGCATGCAGAAGGACCACAGAGCACACTGGGAATGCTGCAGACGTTGGATCAAAGCGTCCAGCAGCTGCAGGGAGGCTGGGACAGCCAAACATGCTGTGCCCCTGAACATCTCTGCATAGGCACAGCAGGAGGTGGTGTATTATGTGATGGAGATAACTGCGGAAGACTGAAAATGTTTGCTAAATGGGCATCTGTATCATGTACAAGCCTGGCAAAACAGAACAGACTGTACATCACTACATTAAGATTTGATCTAGATTAGATTTGATGTAGGTAAAATTACATTAGAACATCACTAACAATAGTCAAAAAATACTGGTCAAACCCATTAGCCTATTCAGCAGTTTTTCAGAGCAAAGACCTGGGGAGCTTTCTGAGTTCAGGATGCCCCCTTCACCATGTGCACTGTGATGCAGTACTGCCTTGCACACGCTTGTGTTGGTGTATGGGCAGAATTTGTCTGTTGCTGGGTGGATTTGGGTTGCAGCAATGTTCCGTTTGCTTTGTGCCTCTAAGGGAAATGGCATTTCTACGTAAAAATTAGTCAAGGGTTTGCTGGTCTGTCCTGCCTGGGTATCTGATCCTGTCTCTCTCTCATCCCTCAGGAAGCTGTATGCAGAGCTCTGCCAAGGAATTGTGGATGTAGCCATCTCTAGTGTGTTTCCCCTCAGTGACACTGGGCAAAAGGCAAGCCAGTCATCGTCGATCTTTATCAAGCTGTGACAACAACAGGAATTGCCTCTGCTGTGCACAGGAATAGACTACACCCATCGGGTCAGCACAGTGCAGTGGCTTATCTCAGTATCATGCCAAAAAGTGATAAAGACAGGCCTCCTATATTCTGGGAAATCATGAAGGAAAACAACAAATCCAGGCATCCACACAAGAGCTGCAATGAGCCAGAGCTCTGGCCAGATAACTCTGCCTGCATTCACCAAAATCCACTTTAGAAACAGCTCGTGTGACTTTGATACCTGAAACAAATCTCTGGGAGAACAACAAAATAACCTTAAAATGAAACCCCAACAGGGATACTATAATATTGTATTAGCTCCTTCTTTTCTATAGAGATAACATTGGGTTTTTTAAAGGAATTGAGTGAAGAGAATGATGATCTCCCAGGACGTCATGGCTGGGAAGTTGTCCTCCTCCTGTTTTGTTTCCTCTTTCCTCACCTACTGCATCATTAGTGCCTTAGCTCAGCTCCAAATAGGTGACTCCTTTACTTTGTTCCTGATATATTTTGTAGAAAGGAGCAAGCTCTTTTGTGTCGCAGGATGCCTAAAACCAGAAACACCAAGAAATCAGTTTCCTTAACTCATGTTCCAAGCTGGTTGGCTGAACACCCAGGCAACGGCTGGCAAAAGGGTGCTGAACTGCAGGTGGTGAATTAACCCAAGCAAGGAAGGCAGTTTTGCTTATTTATAGCTATCCCATTCCTAATGAGATTTGAATCAGTGTCCGTCCCAGTCTGATGCAGTTGGATTCAGTTTAAAAGAGGTAGAGACACCACCTCGGGGCTCACTGGCAGGCTGTAGGATTTCTGGCATCACTTTTGTGCTGAGAGTGTTTCAAACAGCAGGAACCCAACTTCCTCAGTTTCTTCTGAGACATTGCAGTGGATTGAGGCTCTTCTCTCAGCTTTCACCTTCATGCATTTGAGCCTCAAATCTGAAACCTTTCAACCCAAATGATTGGTCCAGCCAATTTTATTCTCCTCCATTTGATAAATACTGTCATTTTCTGCCTTGAACAGAGTACACAGCTCAGTCTGAGCTCTGGGGAAGGTGGGTGAGGTTTTGCAGAACAGATTAGACATTCTCTGTGTGCAGGTTTGCCACACAGCTGGGAAGCCATGTGTTTTGGTGGGCAAGGGGAGGTGAAAATCCTTGAGGTCCCTGAATTTCAAAGCTCACATCTACTAATCCTTGGCTTATTGTCTATCCTGTAAATTGCATCTGAATCTTCAGCATAAGCCCAGCACATCCCTCCTAAGAGCAGAGCTCAGTGCGTCGTGTTAAGGACTGTGTTCTGCTGCCTCTGGCAGGAAAGATGCTTGGCACCCAAATAAGCTGATTCCTGTTACCCAAATCAACGAAACAAGATGAGGTTGTGGAGGCTACAAGCTTCTGTGTGCAATGTGAAATGAATCAAGCAATGGGATTTCTGCCTCCTTCAGAAGATCCTAGTGCTTTGGTGTACTTGTCTCTGCTTTTGACAGAGATTTCAGAGATCTTTGTGCCAGCAAGATGATCCTGGCACCTTTCTGAAGGCAGTACTGAAGTGATCAGGCCTTCTTGGAATGATGCATTTTGATGGTGCTGTTATGGGATGGACATTCATTGTGACATGCTGTGAATCTGCAAGTGGCATCATTTCACACAAGGTGAAGAGAGATTGTGAATACATGAGTTCATGAGGTGGGGAGCACTGGATGAGAAGCTGGGAGAGGATTGTGGGGGAAGAATTTGTTGGGATTTTTAACCTTATGGTAGCACATAGGCGTCAAAGTGTCACTGCAGGCCAGGTAAAAGCATAGTGGTAACAGTCTGAGGTAGAATGTAGGCTGTAATGGTTGTTGCTCAATTTGCAAAGTTCACCACATCTTTGTTGGCATTTTCCCATTAGCTTATGTGAGCCTAAAAATCACACCTTTGTGCCCAGCAAAGGGAAGATCTAATAGCATTGCTCTGGTCCAGGATGTGTCTGGAGTGACAGAGGAGAGGCTGGGCTCTCCCCAGGTTCTAGGGCAGACAAGAGCAAGAGCGCAAACTGAGAAGGAAAAAATGTTTCCCACCATGAAATGAGAAGTGTTCATTTTGTGGGGTGCTCAACCATCCTTTTCCTCTCAAAAGGGAAATCCCTCCCTTACTGCACAGTAATGTGAGATTCCTGCCCCTTGCCTGGGGATAAGGGCAAGGAAGCTGCCTGGATGCGGGCAAAAGCAGCTAGTGGTGGTGGGAGGAGACAAGAGCCTCTGTCTAACCCAAGGCCTTTTTCACCCTGGATTGCACTGTGGCACAGCAGCCAGGCCTTTTTAGCTGCTCAGTTGGAAGTGGGATTTCAACTGAATGGTAGAACCATGAGCACAGGTGATGCAGCAATTCATACCCTGTCCATAACCAAGCTGGGCTTGGGGGAGATGGGGTCAGTGTTGCTTTAATCTGTACCTTGTCTGCTGAGGTTTTTAGGAATAGGTAGCAACCTCTGGAGGAGAACAGCAGGTATATGTGTGTTTACCCCCTGCTCCCAAGGTCCTCCCCAGGGCAGAGCACAGGAGGTGAATGATGAAGGACAGAGAGCACAGTGCCTAAGGTTTTGCACAAAATACTAGCTGCAAGGTGTAGAGGATGTGTGTGTAGTTGAGGTGCATTGCAGCCATAGGTGCAGCTTGGGATGCTCAAGCAGCAGGGGATGCTTGGGAGCACCAAGGATGCTCACAAGCCCTTGTGGAACTTGTTCAGTTGGGTTTTTTGGGAATACACAACAATAAATTTTTCTAGCTTATTTCAGCTAAAAGGTCAATAGGAAAACATATTACTCCCTTTCCTGAGCTTTCACAGAGGGTGATGCTGGGTTTCCAGAAAACACCTCCTGTATTGCAGAATGTCTCTAGTCTTAGTTATATCCTTTCATGTCTGGCTTGAAGGGTTTCAGGCCCAGGTGCTCTGGCTGTGTTTTCCAGCAGGGTCTGGTCCTGCTGGACCCTGGGTTTCAGGTAACTCCCATGTGGCTTATTTCATACCAGGTTAGTCGGAATCACCACACAACAGCTGTTGTGTTCCTGCTGAAATCCAGTGGCTGCCCACAGAAAACGCCGGAGAAGCTGAAGAAGGGCTCAAAGGCCATTTCATCCCAGCGCTGCTGTGACCATGCATGTCCCTGCTCCTGGCACTGTCCTCCACGTGCAGCTCTTCCCCAGGAGAGCAGTGCTGTGCCGTATGTAGGTTCGTACCCATGTCTCATTGCCAGTGCCTGCTGTGGCAGCCCTCAGAAAACCCCGGTGCTGAGAGGATGGTGGGGCACGCATGGCACTGCCACCCAGCTCTGGTTCGTGTCCCCATGTCAGCATGTGCGTGTGGTGCCAGCAGGTGCTCGAGCTGGTGGATCTGCAGTGACTCTTGGCCACGTCTCTCCTAAACCATCATTAAACCATGTGAACCCCATTGCCTGCAGTGTTCCTTTGGGGGGATCGGGTGCCCTGGGGAGTGTCGCCCCCTTGCATAGACGTTTTCTCACCTCAGAATGACACAGTGTGAGACAGCAGCATGGCATTGAGGGGCCAGGCTCACAGGCCAAGGCTGTCCCAGCACCCAGAGATGAAGGAAGGCTGTTTGAGGGGCAGGGGTGCAGAGGCAACAGGGAGTGATGGGGGGAGCATGTTAAAGCTTCCCCACCGCTGCTGCAGAGGCCTTGAGGTGCTGTGAGTACCTGATGGGGAGAGCTGAGCTCGGGAAAACATGGCCGCGGTTGGCTGAGGGGGCAGCAACGAGGGAGCACGGCTGCGGACGGCGGGAGGACCGAGCGATGGGTGGCGCTAGAGCACCGCGCGGGGCGCTGCCTGTGTTTCCATGCGCAGACGCTCTCTCCACCAACGAGCTGCGGTGTGAGCGCAGCAGCGCCCCCCGGCGGCCCGGCGGGGACCATGTGGGGAACCGGCGGTGCCCACCACGATGCAGAAGGGGATGCGGCTCAATGACGGGCACGTCACCTACCTGGGGCTGCTGGCGAAGAAGGACGGCGCCAGGAAGGGCTACCTGAGCAAGCGGAGCTCCGACAACACAAAATGGCACACCAAGTGGTTCGCGCTGCTGCAGAACATGCTCTTCTACTTCGAGACCGACTCCAGCTCGCGGCCCTCGGGGCTCTACCTGCTCGAGGGCTGCGTCTGCGACCGGGCGCCCTCCCCCAAGCCGTCCCTCTCGGCCAAGGACTCCCTGGAGAAGCAGGTGAGCCCCGCGGGGCACCGGGCGGCCGCCCCCCACCCCGCACCTCCCGGGGACGTTGTCCCGGAGGGTCCCCCCCGGGGCGGGGATGCGGCTGCTCCGTACGGGGACGGGGATGCTCGGAGGGGGCAGTGCCGCTCTGCAGCGCACCGCAGGGGGGCAGGGGGGGTTCGCAGCGGGGGTGTCTCGCTCCGACCGAGCCCCCCCCCTCCGTGGCTAATTAACCTTCGGTAATTGCGGCGGGGCTGCGGCGCGGGGCGCCCCCTGGCGGCC
>JASSUY010049055.1:0-12921 GCA_032466535.1 Forpus xanthops
TCAAGGCCAGGTTGGACACAGGGGCTTGGAGCAACCTGCTCCAGTGGAAGGTGTCCCTGCCCATGGCAGGGGTTGGAGCTGGAGGAGCTTTGAGGTCCCTTCCAACCTGAACCAGTCTGGGATTCTATGATAACCAACATGGGAATGGAAGTAAAAGGCACCAGAAGAAAAACTACCATGGAATAAAGGGACATTTGCTTTACTGTGCTCTTTTGGGGCTCTCTGGGGGGAGGGAAAGTCTCTTTTTTCCCTTCTTAATGCCCATCTTGAAGACACACACACGCAAAGCCAAGAGCATGTGGAGTATGTCTTCTGAAAATGATACTGCTTGGAAGTTTCCAAACAGATCAGCTGAACTTGTCTTCCTTATGGACAGCAGCATAAGCACAATGAAAGGCACATGATTTCCAGAGGGAAAAGCAGGCAGAGGAATCATAGAGGACGATTGTGCTGGGCTTATTGGGGCTTTACTGAGAAGAGGTTGAGCAGGAGTGGCTTCACCCATCACTCAGCAGTTTCTCCCTCTCCTCTTACCATTTCTTACAGATCCAATGTATTTCCATGGACAAATTTGCTTCTCCCACTGACTTCTTGTGCAGCTGATCTGGTACCTGCATTCCTGCAGGAGCCAACATTGCCTCTATGCCTATCCCAGCTCAGCTGTGTCCTCCCTGCACGGGGCAGCAGGATCGGGACCTGTTCCCAGAGGGATGTGAGCCCAGAGAGCCCCATGTCCTGCTCCCCTGCTCGCAGACACCACTTGCTTTTTCTGTGCCCTTCTGTAGCCATGAAATGGAGGCATTTAATGATTTCTCAGAACTATCAGGAGCTTTGCAGTCTTTCAGGCAGACTGAGAGCCCCAGTGCTGCTTGCATTTACTCTCTGGTGTGAATTAGTATCTGGGGGTGGGAGGCAGCAGAGAAAAAAGCTTTGGTTTGGGTTTGAGTTTTAGCTGGTGATTACAATTCTTTATATGCTCTAAACAAGTTTATCTATCCCTAGGTGGATGTGTGTTGCCAGCAGGGCTATAATATCCACTGAGGGCTGCCCAGAGGTACAGGAATAAACTCATACATTATTAGCTAATACAGGGAAGTGATTCGATATGGGTCTCAGAAGCTGGAGTAGATAAATAGGATGATAAATGTTGGCATTAGCAGACGTGACTGACTCCTCTGTCTCTGTGATTTGGTAGTGCCCAGTAATTAAATAGTTGGAGCCTAATGTATTTTAAACTAGAGCTGCAGCCTGTAAATCACGGAGATTATGCTCTTCCCCGCTGTGCGCGCTCGGGGTCGGGAGGAATTTCCACTCCTGCACCGCAGCTGTCCTCAGGCTCCGGATGGGAATTGCATCAGTCGGGACTGGGAAAGGCAGCCCTGGCCCTGCTGCTGGTCCTGGCGTACAAACCCATTCCCAGAGCCTTTCCGTCCCAGCAGGGCACGTCTCCAGCCCGGAAGGGTTCCAGCCCCATGTCCTTTCCATCTTGGGTTGTCTCATCTGTTCTGGCTGGAGCAGCTTCATGCCCACATGCAGTGCGAACACACCTGAGATCACTGCAGACCCTAAAAACCAGGATACAAAGCATCCATGGGGATTTGCTCCTGAACTCAGTGCTGTCACTGTGTGCACATCAGCCCCTTGGGCTGGATTTGCTTTCAGACATGATCTTCATGATTCTTCTTTTCAGTGATCCTGATTCCATCATTTAATTTACGCTGAGGTTTAGTTTTCTATGCAGTCAGGTTGTGACCTGGCACTGAATGAAAATGCAGTGTCTCTTGTGTTCTATGGTTTGCCCAAGAAGGAGCCCCAGCTCTCAGCTTGAGGCTGCACCGAAGCCCACGTTACTTTTTGTCTGTATAAAAACCTTGTTTTCATTTCAGATGCTGTCAGTGGCCAGACCCGATTCTTCTGCAGGAGGTTGGTCCCATCACACTGCGTTTCTCCATTAACATTTAGCAAAGGACAGGTTGAAACGTTTCCCTGCCATTCACCCATTTTACACCTTTTAATACAATTCCTGGATTAGCTCAGGCTTTCACTGGAAAACCTCTCTGGCCACGCATTCAGCAGCCACCATTTTACAGGAGCCCTGCTCTAATGACCCTGCCCCCCTGCAGGAACGCTGCCTGGAAGCACAGCCGTGACAAACCCATCCCCGCTCTTCCTGGATATAATTACTTTTAATGCGCTCTGTTTTGTCCCTTAAATCCTCTCCGAGCTGAAGTGTTTCAAATAAAACAACTCTGTGGGGTCACCACAGATTATGGTCATTGGGGCTGCTGCTGCTCTGCTTGCAGCGGCCATGAGAATCTTCCCTCCTGCAGGAAGGGTAAAAGATGAGTTCAGTTTTACCTACAAGAAATGTTTCTCCTACTCTTTTTATTAGTAGAAGCTGATGCTCCTCAACCCACGCCTGAAGCAACAGTTAATGCTGCTCGTAGCAAGATCAGCAGCAGATGAATGAGTGGGGAGCAGGAATTACTGGAGAGGAGTTTGTGTTTAGGTGTAATCCTCCCCGCCAGGCTCTGCAGCGTGTTGCTCATCTGTAAATCATCCCATGGCTTGGTTTTTCCGTACACTGTTGCTGTTTTGCCTTCCAGCTTATTTTCAGCCTGCCTGTTCCAGGTATTGCTGTGATACATGGCCCACACCGAGCAGAGGGACTGCACCCTGTGAATTGGCCGCCCTTGGCCAGTGGGAAGTTGAATGAGATGAGGACCTTTAGACTCATCCAGCTCCATAGAGTTAAGGATCTGCCCTCTTTCCAGAGTCCCGTGGCAAGTCCCTCCTTTCCACGCTGTCATATCTCTCTGTGCCCCATCCTTTGAACAGAGGTTTCTCTTTATGCTTTACATTGAGTGGGATGCACTGCAGGTTGCCCGTGGCCCAAAGGGATAAAGTTTCACAAGCTGTTTCTGATGGCTTGAATGAAGATGTGAGCTCTTCCTCTGTTGAGACACCAGGGAGGCTGTTCTGGTGTGAGCAGGGAGCCACTGAACAAAGATGTTGGTAGATGCAGCTATAGGACTGGCAGAGCCATTGAACCATAGCTGCAGAAAGAAACTGGGGGGAAGTTTTCCCACTTTGGAGTGATCCAGCTGACACTGGAATAAAGTACCCTCAGACCCTGATGTGTATCAGCAAAAGTGTGCGTGGAGGGGGTGCAGGACCATTCTGTGTAGGCAGAGATTGTAAATGTGGTCGTGTGTGCTAAGCTCCTTTGTTCTGACACCTCTTAAAGCAGCAAAGATGGGTCATTTCTCCAAGCCTGTTACAAATGTTAATTCATCGGCTTGTGTGTGTGGAGTGGCAGACAGGAAAGCAAAGGGGTTCAGGTTTGCCTCCAGCCATCTTTTATGGTCCAATCAGCCAATTTTCTGTGTAACTATAATAAATCACGGAGACAGACACACAGGATGGCATTGTCTTTATGTAATTATACCATAAATGGCCCCATTTTCTCTCCCAGAAAAGTCCTCCCAGTTCCTTCCCTTTGCTGGAGAAGGCTGTTATCCTGAACACAATAGGACAAATGCATTTGAAGAACGCATTTTGTAAGCAAAGGCTGAAGAGATGGAGCCTGCTCCTTTCTCCATCGTGCATCTCGCGTGGCTCTTTGCTCCAAGGGGGGATTTGCAAAGCAAAGGGAAAACCTCAGAGCTCAGGAAATCGAGCGTGAACTCCAGGACTGAAGCAGAAGCCTCTCGTTTTCCATTCCCATCCCATGGCTCACCACTGTTGCAGGCTGCTTAGCAGTGAGTGTGCAGATCAGGGCAGGTTCTGCCTGCGAGGAGCCAGATAAAGTATTCTCCTGTGGGCACTTGCAGTTATAAACCCCACACAATTTATATACAGCAAGACTTTGGGGACCTCTTGCCTTGGCTACTGTTTTGATAACTGAGCTTGTGTTGTTTCTCCCTCCCCCTGCCCCGTAGATGATGTTTTTCCTCCCACTTGCATTACAAAAGTGAAAGAAGACCTTTTCCCAACAAGGATGTAAAACTTCCATCAAATTCACCACGGCACTGGAGCCCCAAAGCTCATAAGTCGATCTTGTGTCTGTATAATAAACTAATTTATTAGGTTTTTATTTTAAGAGTTGGAGGTATTAATTAGGTTGATACGGCCCATAAATCACTTGATTTGGCTGAGCCCTCAGATACTTGTGATTTAAATTAATAGAAGTGCAGCTTAATTAATCTGATTAAATCCTGGGATAAGCAATGTGCTGTTTGCAGCATCCAGGAGCACACTGGATGGAAAAGGAGTGTTTTAGGGTAATGCAGCTTCTCTACTGGAGGGTCAGACTGACTCAGCTGGTGAATCGAGGTACAAGAGTGGAGCTGCAGAAGATGCAACCCAGAAAGCAGAGCAAGATGAGAAGCTAGACCTGTGAAGTCGGGCATCTCCTGAGACCTGGCAGCCTGGCGAAGCTCATCACAACTTCCCACAGCAACTGCTCTGGTTTTGGGGCATCCTGACCTTCTTTTGTCATTTGGCTCCCATAAATGGATTCCCAGAAGGTGAGTGTAAGCCATTAGCGAGCACAAGCCATGGCTTGATCTCCTTTGTGGTCACTGTCTTGATTCTTCTCTCCCTTCAGCGCTGTTGAGAGCAGATAACGTTTTCTTTCCAGGTGGGAATAATCAGTTGGTCAGTTCTTCCTTGCCCAAGGTCCCTGTCAGCCAGCCACAAGCACACCAGGATGAGTGAACAGAGTGGGCTGGTGCAGAGGTACATTGATGTGCCCCATCCAAGACATACCTGTTCTACAATTCCCGTCCCATCAAGAGTGTTTCTTCTCTGGTGAAGTTTCTGGATACTGGATGGTGGTAGTGGGGATTTTACTGTGGCTTGCCCATAGAACTGACTGCACCCCCCCGTGGGATATACACTGCAGTGAGTTCTCACAGGGATGTACCCATCTGCTTCCCAGCATTGGGAGTTACTAAACCTTCACCGGACAGCACTAGATACTCAACTGGTGTTTCCATCTAGTTTTTCCAGAGTGCTGTGGGATGACATCTCTCGAGATTGATGTTCCCTGTCTGTACAGCCCAGACAGCTGCCCTGCAGCCTTCTCCCTGCACTCCTGCTAATTTGCCTTAATCCTGAGTTTAAATGAGCTTCCCTATGGATAAGAGTGGAATTCAGACCCTGTGGTCCTCCCTAGCCTTGGTTCTCTGTTGCCCATGAGCAGTCTGTGTGGGATGGTGGCACAAGTGAGGTATTTACACCAGTTCCCCAGTGGCTGGATGAAAACCCCTTCCAAGGGGATCAGAGCAGGTTTAGCAGCAAAGCACCAGCTCAGGGCTTGTGCAGCCACAGGTTGTTTCCGTTAGAGTACAGATGCCATAAAATATGTTTTCTTTAAAAGCACGAGCTAATACGATTATAGCAGTTGGATTAATCTAATATTCTCCTTCATCTTCAAAAGAGAATTGCCTAAATAGCCAGAGACACGTTTTATGGGTCCTTCTTAAGGGCTATCAATCAAACTTCCCAAGAAAGGCACTGATGCCCTTTTTGCTCACAAGAGGGAAATCTGATTCCCCAAGGCTTTGCTTTCAGCCTGCTGCAGCCTTGCAGTGTAATGGCTGCATCGGGGAATGGTCTGGACATCGTTTTCTTCCGCTGGTCCAGAGAAAAAGCCCACATGGAGGAAACCTGTACGAAGGAAGGGAAAGCAGCCCAATTACAGGCAGTGATCCCTCTGCTCTTTGCCCTCTCTCCCATGATGAAGCAGATGTAAAACAATAGCTTTATTGGTGAAAATTTTAATTGAGGAGTTCAAAGGAAGCGGCGGAGGCTCTTTTGATCCCTCGCTGGGTTTGAATGCCCTGGTGCAGCAGTGCCTGCTGGCCACAGTACTGACCTCCAGTGTTAATTAGTGTTTATCTGAAATCGAATTAGCTCACGACTGGCAGAAAGCAGAGTGAAAATCAGCTGTAATCATAGATCTGGGTGATTTCCAATGAGAGGTAAAAGCAGGGCTTTGCCTGCTGGAGCTGACATGAAAATCACTCTGAGAACTTCACAGGTTTTGCTTTGTTTTTCTAATACTCTTCACTCAGATGGTGCTATTTCTCTTCCTAATACCCCGTGCTGCCTTCATCTTTGCTGAGTCTGCTGGTCCACATTGTTCACTGGAACTTAAACCATAAACCAACACGGAACAATGATGCATTATTTATAGCAGACCGAATGCTGGGAGGCTGACAATAGTGCAAAGCTGCTCTTTCTTGTGGTCTGTAATCCATAAATAAATACATCATCTATTTCAGTTTGCAGAACTATCTGATGGGTGGGAATAGACTGTGTTATCCGAAGGCACCGAGGCTGCTGTGAAAGCCAGCACCTGCTTTTGGGGTAAACTGGCCATTTTTGAGAATTGAAACTCTTTATGTAGATGGGATTGAGAGAGAGTTGCCAAACCACCTTGTGGTGCTCATCCTTGGAGCTCTCTGGAAGGCAAAGGATGGCGGGTTCTTAGTGCTGGAATAAAAAATGCGTAAAAGCATCAGGTTCTGTTTGTGAAAGGACAGACTAGCTAAATGATGTCAAGCAGCAGGTATGCGGTCACAGTTTCTGAGCAGAGAATAGCCAGAGATGTGGAAGTCAAACATCTGTCTACCGTGAACATCTACAGACCTTCACATTGCACTGAAATGAAATCATATCCTCAGATCAGGTCCAGAGCCCAAAGTTTCCAAAGTACAAGGATGGTTCTATTCCAGCCTTGGGTTTGGTTCCTAAGGCAGCTGAAAGGTGGCCCCTGCTGCTTGCCCACTCAGTGTGCTCATTGGTGTGGAGCAAGGCACTCTGAAAATAGCCCAGTGGCATTTATGCAGCGTCCTTGGGCATCCGCTGCTCTATTTCCTGGGCTTAGCCACAAGAGGGTGGCATGATGATGTGCACCAGCAGCCTCCCTCTTCGGCTGCTTCGCTTCTCGCATGGCATTTTATAGCCAGCTCTGTGGATCTAATAAAACCTGGGAACAGATCCTCATTTTTGGCACGTGAACACATTTCCCACTACAAAGGAGCCTGATGGGTGTTTCTAAAGGCAGCCCCGACTGCAGGATTCCTTGATGTTACATGTGTTCTTTATGCCCCAAAGCAGCCTCAGTTAGTAGGTACCGTAGCAGAGTATAAAATTTAGACTAAACTTTTACTTGGTAACTGCTGTGGGGAGAAGTCCACAGATGTTGTTTATGAGCAAATATTAGTTTTGATAGCCATGCGTGTTTACAAGACAGTGATGTTCTATGTGACTCCTCTATAACACATGGGATGTTTCTCGTAGGTCCTGATTTGATTATAGCCGATGGTGAACAGGCTGGTTAACAAAACACATACAAAAGACTCACATGACAACAAGGGAGACTAACTGAAATGAAACAGATCCATTTCACCTCAAATCTATCCAGTATGTGTTTGTAAGTCAGACCATCACTAACCCAATGCGAGTGACTTGTCTCGAATAATGAATCAGTTGATGTGACTCTGCATAAGGCAGACTAGCATTTGATTTTGTAATGCTTCACTTGGGTGGCAAATCCCAGTAAGAGCAAGGAACAGCACACAGGGGATGTCCAGGTAGCAACAGAAACTGAAGAGAGAAAAAAAACCCACTCCCAAGTTTAATATGTAAAGCTTTATAAATGGTGGGATTATTTTGCCTTACTCTAACAAGGTGTTTTTCCCTGTGCAGGCAGACAGATGATGCTGATATTCAGAATGCACCTGAGCCTCGCTGCTGTTTCCCAGCCTCATCTCAATCAAAACTCCCATCCTGGATCTGTGCAGGGTGCAACCTCAGGGTGAGTCTCTGCTCACTCGTGGCCATAGGGCCCTTCTATGCAGAAATCCCTTCTGCCATGAACACATTTTAAACACAAGCTTCTGAATCTCATTACTTGCTGTCTTTTTCTCTTCCATTTGTTTTTCTTCTAACAACGCATCTGCCAATATCTGCCCCTGAGCTCCGTTTTAAGGAGCATTTTCCATAGTTAATGTCCCACTCTTGCTCCCTATCTATCTTTGGCAACTGCCGACTGCCTGCAGCAGGACCAGAGGAAGAGGGAAAGCCCTCCCTGGGTATCGCAATAACACAACACCCATTCCTGGAAGAATGATGAGATGGGCTGTGTTATAAATATTTATAAGAGCAAGCGTAATGAAATGAATGGGTAGTATACTGAGGCTCCCTTAGGCTTTGGTCATCACATGTTTTTTAGCTCTTTTCTTTCTTCTCTGTGATACAGAATTGTCCTGGTGTCCCTGGGTTGTCGAGCAAATTGCTTATTGTGTTGCTCACTTACACAATGCATGTTATTATGTGCAACCAGCTGCTCCTGTTTGGCATTGCTCACACATACAGAACAGGAGGCCACAGACACTTTTCTCGCCTGGACGTCAACGTTCCCTCTAGTGCCGAAGTTGCTGCCAGACCAGAAGAAGCCTGGCAGCAAAGCGAGTCCTGGTGGACAAGGTCCCTCAGAGACTTCTTTCCTGGGAAGACCAAGGTTGCAGTTTTGCAGGGTTTGAGCCGACGCAGCTTTGTGCTGCTGTTGAAAGCTTCCTCGTGCCTCTGTCTGCATATTCCCATTGCTCTCCGTGTGCTGGCACTAACTCCTGGGTGATTGCACGGAGCGCTGGAACTGATTCTCTTATTGTTGTTGCCAATTAAGTTTTCAGCACCATCCTTCCCTCTGTCCAGCTCCAGGCTCATTCATGCACTAATGCCAACACAAAGGAAAGAGCAGCCAACTCTTCTGGTTATTAGAGCAGCTTAAATGCATCCTAAAATGTCAAACTCAATGTTACAGACCTGTCTGGAGTCAGAAATGGTCAGAAACCAGAGCAGGGCTATATTCGAGACTGGGAAGGTTAATCCTGCTTGGGAGAGAAAGAACCTAAGTGTGGTCCCAAGCATGTTTCAGGCACTGACCCCCTGCAAAATGGGGACTGAGTAGCTGCAGGCAGCACTTCATACCTGCTGAACTGGGGGGGCATTAACAACTGCATCCATGAAAGCTTCCACTGCTGTAACTTCAGAGCTGTAGGGTTTGGCAGTGTGGGGATTTGTCTCTGAGCTGCTATTCCTGATCAGTGATCTGGGGGGGGGGCACACTCAGTCTGCACAGAAAGTGCCTATTCCAAATCAAAACTGTTCTCTTCAGTGTGAAGTGGATTAAGCTAAGAGAATATAAAGCAACCTTTGCCTGGAATAAGAACAGCCTCGTCATGGTTTTTAAACAGCTATTCTACTTTAAATTGCTGTGTCCCATAACTTTGAATTCACTTCCATTTCTCTCATTTGTGTTAACTGCTCTGTCCCTGGACCACAGCTTCTTGATGCTCTGAACCCTAGTCCACAGGAGGCAGCCAGACACCATTGTCAGTGATAGGATTCAGCCTGGAACTGGGACAATACTGCACTGCCTGTTTAATAAAAACACACAATGGGCTGTGAATCTTCCTGTTCCTCACTGCTTTCTCTCTGAAATGGCTTTTCCCTGTTCTTTGGGTTTCTTTTATTTCAGGGGGTCTTTTTTTGGGCCAAAAGCATTGTTCTTCACCTGCACTTGTTTAGTGCTTTGCACAACTTCATCCTGGTAGTAGGAATCCTACAGCTGGACGTGGACATGGGCTACTCAGCATGGGTTTGGGTTCAGAGCACAGAGAAATTCTGGTTCAGATAGCTCTGTAACACATGCTGCTGTGCTTCAAGGCCTCTTGCATCTACACCAACCTTTCAAAAGCATGGATCTCCCATCAGCTGCATGGGAAAAGCTCCTGCTGAGCTAGAAAAATCTATAGCTTTGCTGGATTTCCCTAATGAGCTCTTCATTGCTGGATCTTGTACAAACCCATGACGTGTACAGTGTGCTGTCCATATCCTGACTCACCACACCTTCTTTTTTGGAGCATAGAAGTGATGTCTCCCAAAAGGGGAACAAAAGGCTCAACTACAACCACCTGCCACTTGCTGCTGCTGCTCTTTGCCATTCACACTTTCTCAGCTCAAAGTTATCAGAGATTTGCAGCTATTAAAAGGTAGAAAGAAACTCCTCACCAACAGGGATGGGAACATTGGAAAGCCTGCAGCACATAAATAGGGGGTTTTGCTTGCTCTAAGTGTTGGGGCAGAAATGCCATTATGTGGGGAAGGATCGTCCCTTTTGTTGGCTTGTCTGCTGTCACTTTGTTCTTTATGGACTCAGCCAGGGAGTTACCTGGTCCTTCCCAAATGTAAGTGGCTCTTTCTCCAAGCCCTGTGTCCTCTGTAAGCACCACAAGAAGTTATTTTGCTGAAGCACCTGATGTGTGACACCAGGATTGCCTCCCTGCAACCACAGGCCAGCTCCTGTGGAGGCACAGTCAGCCAGCTTAATAGCTGTGAAGGAGTCCCCCTGTGGAAAAGCTGGATGTAAAAGCTCAGTTTGTCTGCGGGGATGCAGGTGAGAGGGGTGGATGGGGAGGACTTGGTGTTACTCCCACAGAACACGTGTTGTCGGTGTGAAGGGAGCCAGTGCTCTGGGTCAAGTTACTGATGCTTTCCCACATCAGGGGCTGTTTGCTAAGTTGTTCTTTTCTCTCCTTTGCCCAGGGACAGATACCAAAGGAACATACCTGCTGCAAAGTTGGTTTTGTCAAAATCCTGTTTTAATTCCTGTTTCCACTGACATGCAGGGAATAAAGAGGTGCCACACAGAAATCAAGTAACACCGTCACACCAGGCAAAGGCAATTAGATCCGGATGTTTGGAAGCTGGTGCCTGCTTCTAATCCTGACCTGGTTGGGTCTAACCCTGGCAGGGGAATGGGATAATGCCTTAACACAGATAGGTGCCCCTAGCCAGAATGTGCTGTATTTGGCAGACCAGTAGCAATTTTCATTATTTATTATGCCAGACTTACATGACTTTTAGGGAAAGGTTTCCTCATTTAAAGGGAGGGAGAAATGTCTGAGATTTGAGGAAACAAGGGCAGGGGTGTATCTGCAACCACCAGCAGACACAGTGAGGAGGCACTTCTCTACAGCACAGTTAAAGTGATTTGGCAGCACCTTTAAAACCACCTCACACCAAAAGGAGCAGGTGGGAAAGGCCCAGAGACGAGAGCAGGGTTTGCAGAGGTTGTTAATCTTTAGCTCCACGCTGGAGTGCAGAAGGGAGCATGGCTATTACTGTCCCCTTTTCTTTCCACAGGGCAAAGCCTCCCTGCACATCTGCCCAGAGCAGGGGGCTGCTGGCTCCCAGGTCTGTATTGATGGTGCCAAGTGCTAACTCACAGTGGCATAACTCAGACACATGGGAAACCTGCTTCTCACCACGCAGCCTTTCTGGTTTCATTTAAGTTTTTATAGCTCATTATACAAGCTAATAAATAGGAGAGTCTGGATGAAAAAGGTTTCTTTTTTCATGTTCTGCATAGCTGGAGCCCTCTCTGCATTCCACACCGCTGGATAAAGCATCCCGGTGTGCCGGGCAGCCTCTTCTCCTTTCAGGGACCAAAGCAGACCCTCTCTTACCCTCTCTGGATACATCTGCCCTTCTGCTTGGTGCCAACCACCACGGTCTTGGTGTCATCAGCCTTCAGGACTAATCCTGTACCTGCAGCTTCACTTTGTGCCTGGGACCCAGCCAAGCTGGGGAGGCAGCAGCCTCAGTCTCCATCCTTCAGCACCCTCCAGCTCCCTGCCTCATTCCCACTGCTTGGCTTGGCTGGCGGGTCCCTCCTGCCCCTCTCTGCACCGGTGACATGCAGGTATGTATTTTATTGCCTTGAAAGACAGATGAGAAGCACAGGGTGGGCTTCAACACCTGGAAAACCCAATGAAAGACAGACACCTGAAGGAGCTGTCGAAAGGAGCCCCATAGGGTCTGCAAAGTGATGGAGGGACGGTCACTACGTGTGTCGGGGCAGCAGCCTCGCCTCCTCCCCACAGACATGGGCCTGCCTCGGCTGACGGGGCCCTGCGGGACAGCGGCCATCAGCCCTCGATGGCTGTGACCATGCAAGCCGGACACCTAATGTCTTCCTGCTGTCGGTCAATGGCGGGCGGCTGAGGGTGGACACCACAGAGGGTCCCGCAGCGCTGACATGACAGAGGGGCTGGCCTCGGGGAGCACCGTGAGGGGGAAGACAACGGCTGGTTTGTGGTAGCGCCATGTCCTCTGCGCTCACCTGTGGCAAAAAGACCCCCCCCACCCCCCAAATCTAATGAGGAGGGGGGAAAGAACGAATAAAAAGGCACATAAAGTGTTTATAGCCCCCTTGTGCCTGCCTGCGGAGGTCGGACGAGCCCCGCACCTGCCGCTGCAGCCCCTTCCCGCTTCTCCCCCTCAGGAGCCGGGGCCGCTCCCCCCGCCGCGGGCTGGCAGCAACCTGTTGGTGCCTCCGCTGTGGAGGAGGGCGGGCGCAGCCCCTCTGCTCGGCGGCGAACCCGCTGACAAAGGCGGAGCAGCGGCAGGACAGGGCCGCCCTCCGCCCCAAGGCAGCGGGGCCCGGCGGGCAGCGGGGCTGGGGCGCTCGCACAAGATGGCGGTGGGGCGGCGGGAGAGCGCGCTCCCCTCTTAGATGCGGCCGCGGCGGCCCCTGCTCCCGGCGCCCGGCGGGGCTTACATGGCGCTGGAGGACCTGCTTTGTCTCTGCTTCTCCGCCCTCGCTGTCCTGGCCGTGCAAGGTGGGTGAGAAGGGGGTGTGTGTGTATGTGTGCACGGGTCGATGCCCCCCAACCCGCGGGCGGCCCCGCCACCTGCCTTAGCGCTGCAGCCCCTCGGCCGCGGGCAGCTCCCTGCGGGGATGCGCTTCCCTGCCGGGACACTCTCCCCCGCTGTTCCTCTACCCCTCAGTGGCCCTTCCACCCTCAGCCGCCGGGTTTGGGGGGGGGGGGGGGGGGGGGGGGG
>JASSUY010049055.1:12931-113208 GCA_032466535.1 Forpus xanthops
CACCCCGTGTACCCAGCACCGCCCAGACCCCAGCACCCACTGCACCCCAAGTCTCCATGTGCCACCTCAAACCCCTCACCCCCGCCGCCCCGGAGTGGCCCCCCGCCATCACCGCCCCCCCCCCCCCTCCCAAATTCCCTTCTGTCCCTCGGCTGCTTTTCATCCTGAGCCGGGTAGCAGCCACACTCATGGGTACAACCCGTGCCTGGACGGTGCCTCCTTTGGGGTCACCCTTTTGGGGTGACCCAGGACGTCCCCCCACAGGTAGCCCCCTTGGAGGGCGAGGCTGGGGAGGGGATGGGGATGGCGCCAGCAGGAGCGACCCTCGGGCTTCTCCCTCGCCAGCGGCAAGTTCCCTCTGGAGGGACTTGTCCGGCACAAAGCACTTGTCCTGTGCGGGGTTGGCCCGCAGCAGGCCCGGTGTCTGTCAGGGCCGTGGTGGGCACCTTTGGCCTCCCCTCGGCCTGGACGTGTTGTGGGGCAGATGTCCCACTGGTCAAGGAGGTGACCCAGGAATAGCCACGCTCCTCGTGCCCGTGTTTTGCAATGGTTACACAAACGGCTCCGTGCGCGGGTACACGTACACCGGTCACGCTCGCCGACTTTCTGCGCTTTACCATCGAAGTTTGCATCGAGGGTCACTGGAGCTGTGGACCTTGGGGTGCACTGCTTCATCCCCTCTGCATGCACAGACCCGCAAAGTCCTGAGATGGGATTGCGAAGGGGTAGGCTGGTGGAGCTGCACTGTAAAATGGGAACGCTGCGGGTTGCTCGCATTTAGAAGAGCCTTCTAAACAGGAGATTGCGGTGTTGAAGCCATCCTTGTTGTCATTATATGTTTTCATTCCTTTTTACAATGCGTTCAGGCTCGGCACAACGTAATAACTGCGCGTGGATGGTTGCAGGGGTGTTTTCTTTCTTGTTTTGTGAGCTCCCGTAAGGGGTAGGTTATCATTTGACAAAGGTGCAGGGTTACCGTGGCTGTGTCTAGTAGAAATGAATAACGGTCCACGTGAATGGCCCATTGTCATCCCTGCGTGTGGGTTTCTCTAGATGGATGGCAGTTTGTGACCCCACCAGTGGATGAGCGAGTGAGCTGAGGCGGGTGGGAGCTGTGCTGTCTCTGCGTGTTTGAGCAAAGAGCTAAGTGGATCCTGAGGCTTGTAACGGAGAACAATGATTTGAAAAGGAAAAGGGGGGCTGCTGGAATGGATGTTGTTTTTCAAACCCGCTTCAACAAGAAAACTTCAAATGCTCTGTAGGAATTTGCAGTTGTGGCTTCTCTGCTTTCCTTTTTTTGCAAGCAATTAGGCAACTAATAAAAATCTTCTGGTTGTTTTCTAACAATGGGCAACATACTGCGTTGAGAGGTAGCGAGCACAGCCGCCCGGCTTGTGGACGTGCCGCTTGGTCCATGCGGATGTGCTTTCCAACAGGTGAGTTTGGTTGTGAAAGGAAAAACATGGACTTATTTCAGTCTGAAATTAATTTGGCAGAGGGTTGAAATGGTTTTGGGAAAGTCTGCGTTTGATCCCGGCGCCCATGTGTTTTGATCTGAAGTTCGAGCCTCGCTGGCTATGAAATGCCTGGGAGAGAAGTAGACTGGAAAGCCTTCCCCCCCCACTGAGGACTTGATGGAAGCTGTTTACAGCTTGATGAAGCTAGTTTATGCTAAGAGGGGATGTGACCCGAGTTTTGAAAGCCTTCTGCCTGTCCTGCTTTGAGACTCTTTCCCTGCAGTAGCAGGAAGGGGTTTAAGAAAAAAAAAACACAAACCAACCCCTCTTCAGTTGATTCTGGGAAGGGGGCTGTACTGGTTGCTTTCCTTGGGGCTCTCTACAGGGGATGTGCTGGTGGGAAGCAGGCTGTGCTTTTCCATCCAAGGATCAGCTGAAATCCATCTGCGTTTATGTCATGTGGATTTGTGGTTGAATCCTCTTGCTATAGATTTCCTTTTTCGCCATCACCTAACTTTAGTTCTGATTCATTTTATCCTTCCTGTCCCACTCACTCTGGCAGCCTGCTGCATGCTGTCGGCGCCTTTGCCTATGAACATTGCCATTGCTCGGGGATTGCACGTCTCTGCTGCTGTGGCCGCAGAATGTCACCTCTGTGCGAATCCACTTGCCCTGTTGACTGTGGTGCTGCAGTGTCCCCTGCCCGCAGGCTTGGATGCAGGGAGGCAGGATGAGCAGTGCAGGGAAGGGCGTTCCTTACAGTCCCCAGGAAGTGGGGGACACCAAAATGCTTGTGTCTGTGCAGCATTAGTGATGGTTTGCCTGTATCCCGTTTCCTGGGGCAGGTTTCTAGCGTAGGAGCTTGCTGCTGTGGTGCTGTGGCTGTTGTGACAGCCACTCTCTAAGCCTTGGCGGCAGAGGCTGCTCCAAAGTGGGGAATGTTTCTGCTGTGTTCCCATGTTTCCCTTCTGGTGTGTGAGACTGAATGCGAAACCACTCAGGCTTGGTTCTGTTTATGTTTTCTCTGGGGTTTTCCGTCTCCTGTTTCCATTTTCTTTGTGCCCTCTCCTTTCACTACCTTGAAGTCCATAGTGAAGCAGAACCTGATGATTTTCTGCCCTCTCTCCCCTCTTCTTGCAGCGGACTTTCTCTCCTGGCAGCTGTAGAAGTCTGCTGTGCTGCAGGGGCCCCACGTGGGGTGGGTATATTGCTGATGGTACGCAAACCACTTCACAGCGGCACAAGTAATAATTTAGGAAGAAAATGTTTGGCAATGTGCCTTTCCCTGGGGGAGAAGGGAGACGATTCTCCCTGCGTACATGCTTGTAGCCTGATGTAGAGCTGCAGGCAGCTTCTGTGGTACGGCACTGGGGGCACCAGAGCCACCACACCAGGCTAGGTGTTGCTGTGGCATAGGGGACATCTCGCTTGAGTGGCTGCCTTGATCCTGGGCCAGTTGCTTTATCTGCTCTTTTATACTCATCTTTAGACAAAAGGAGAGATGCTGCATGCTTGTCTGTCAAAGGTGTTGAGAGGATAAAATCCATCAGTAAGTATTCAGCACATGTATGATCATCATCACTATAGTGTATGACTATCCCGAAGGCAGGTGCTGCATTGTTCAGTGCTGATTCCTGATACCATATTGCCAGGTAATTTGAACTGTGCGTTCCTCAGAGTTGCCGTCTCAAAAGCTAGCTGTTCTCCCAGGGGAAGATCCAGGTGCTCATGAGCCAGGTTTGGGCATTTGCAACCTTAGAGATGCTGCTTCTACAATTAACACGCTCCTCTCTTGTTTAAATGGCTGCCTGGCCATTAAAGCCTAGTCATGGTTATATAATTAAGATGAGAATGAATATTTAATCTGATTGTAATTTGTTGCTGGAATCCATCCCAAACCATATCTCTGCGTGAGGTGAGTGGGTACCTGAGGGAAAACTGAGGCCCCTGTTACATGTAGAGGATTTTCTGCCTCAGGTGATGGCAGAAACCGTAACCTTTATAAACCCAGAATGATCATAGTCATTTTGTTATCTGTAGGAAGCAAGTGTTTGCTTTGTAGTTAGCTGTAATACTAGAGAGGATATGGTAAATCCTTGTTATCAGTATTTGCCAAGTACATGCTAGGCCAAAATCAACTCTGGTGCAGGTTTGTTCCTTTCTGGAGGAGAACTGGAGCTGCTTGTCTAGGGTAGTTTTAGCCTGTTTTTCTAAGGAAGAGACTTACGTAGTCGTGCAGTGTAGTTGTCTGTCCATCTCCTTTTGCTTTCCCAAATAATTCTTGGTCCTGCTGGTCAGTCAGAGCTAGTGTAGACATGGAGAATCCAGAGGTTTTGAAAATAAGTGATCAGGTTGAGGAGAGAGATCTCCATCTGTGCCTTGGGTTTCCCCGTTTGTTCCAGCTGGGCAGAAGATGCTGTTTCACGCTTTAAACATAATGAAGGACACTGTCACTCTAAGTACCCTTTTGCAGTTGTTGAAATCCCATGAGTAAGTAAGTGCTCTCCAAGTGCTGCTTATACTTTTCTGGCTTTACAGTCTTCTGGTGAAAACTGAATCTGCCTTCTGCAAAAGCAGAATTGAGCTGTATTTTCAGGAGCCCTTCTAGAGGTGCTAAATCACAGACATGGGGGAATGACCAAAATGCTCCTTTTTGTCTGTGTGATTTTTCACTGGTATGCTGAAACCATCCTTGAAACACCATTGAATTTCCTAACCCTGAAGAGTAACAGAGCCTTTGTAGGAAGGGGAAGAGCTGCTCATTGTTTACTTCCAGGAAGGTAGATACCTGCTAGAGTTGTAGCTGCTGAGAAGAAAGATTCCCTGGGAGAACCCAGAGACTTGTCTTCAGCCTTGTTTGAATGTATTTAATACTACTGTGTCTGCAGGTGTCAAGACACTTCGCGCCTGAGTCTGTAGGTTGTAGTACTTCTCCCGTGGACGTGTTTTTGTTCATGTCACTGCTGCCCTTCGGTGTCCTCGAGTTGGATCCTCTCCTGCTCTTAATCCATGGGATCCTGCTGTTGTGATATGGGCCTGCTTTATCTGAGAAGCCCAGCAGATGCTGTGTGTTATCTCTGTGGGTAATAAACATACTTGTGGTTATGAGAAGCAGTTACTGTATTCCAGTGAAACTTTCACATCAGATGTTCTGAAATTACTTAAAAATCTGTATCTGCGTTTGAAATGCAATTGCCTGTTATTGCCACATTAAATTCAGCTGAGCTATTGAATAACCTGCTTTATTCTGTGCTTTCATGGGGTTTAGTGTTTTGATTTTTTTTTCAAGATCTCTCATATGGATTTCTCGAGGACAGGTCATGAATATTACAGCTGTGTCAATGAAATGTGGGCATCCCCAGAGGCTGCTCTCAGCCAAATCGGTGGGAAGGTTAAAATCTGTGTGTGAAGTTATTGCATTTGTGCTTAGTCTTTCCCTATTCTGACTGACTTCCCTGCTCTTGTTTCCTGCTTGAGTCTTTGAACCACATCCCCTTTGAAGCTGGGATGACTCAGCACCTTGCAAATTGTAAGAGTTTGGGACATTAAGCAGTTAAAGCGGAGCTCCTGGGAAAGGTGCTGGGATGGCAAAACTTGGAAAAGAGGGAGAGTAAACCTGGGATGCAGAAGCGATGGCAGGCTGGGAGCAGATTGGGAGGATGTGCTATGGAACTGCTTTATGTTTCGCTGCCTGTGCTGGGAAATGTGCATCCTGAATAGTTTCTAAATTGACTGTCGATAGATGATCAAGTTAATTGGTGTGACCAAAAAGGTCATTACTTAATGGGATGGATTTCTTGTGCTGTGTTGTGTGAATCCAGTGAGGGTTTTGGCAAAGCCTGGCTGCCCATGCCCTCAGGGCTTTGATAAATCTTCTTTTTTAAAAGCATCAGCAGTGCTTACAGGTTCTAAAATGACCCGAAGGTTTGCATTTAATGCAAGACTGTCCTCTCTGGGTCTCTTGGCTGGCTGATTGGATACGATTTGCAGAACGAGTGCATGTATTTTCCAGACAAAAGTGGAATTGTGCCTGATATAAAAAGAAAATTCGGCAAGTGTTCACTATGTTTTTCCTGGGTTTTGTTGTTGTTATTGAAAATCTTTTGCCTTTTTTGTCTTTTTTTTTTTTTTTGGATATGATCTAGTGAAAAACTCCAATGTGTTCTTTGTAATGCGAATGTAATGTTCTCTTACTTTGCTGGGAATATCAGTGCTGCTCTAAAAGGATAATACATATAGTCCTCTTAACCATGTTGACCCTGAGGAACTGGCCCATTTCTATGAGTTCCCAGTCCCGCTTGCTTGTGACTCCTGGCAAAGCCTTGAGAAAGCTCATAAGGAGGAGATAGATTTTCACGACCAAAAGAAAGACAAGGCTTGGGGAGGGCAGAGAATTAACAGATGTTCAGGCTGATGTTCCGGGGGTTTTGCCTGTGGTGTTGTGATGGGACCTGTCATTATGGAAGATAAGGCTTGTGTCTGAGACACTGGGGCTTCTTTGAGGTTATCTTCAGCAGCGGGGTGAGAAGTGTGGCATGGGTACAGGATCTGGTGCTGCAGGCTTGACTCCATTATCTCCTGCTTGACAGGTATTTTCCCCCAGCACAGAGGTTCAGGCAGCCCTGCTGTGAGAGAATTCAGGTTGTCACAGGCAGGTGATCATAGACTCCCCAGGTTTATGTGTGCTTGCAGAGGTACTCTATTGTGCATAGCAAGGCTTCCTGCAGAACACACACAGAAAAGGGAGAAAAGCAACCTGCATCTGATGCAGTACCAGCTCCTTTGCTGGGTTGGCAAAAAATGTTTAGATCCTCCTTCCCAAGAATGATTCTGTAAACATAATACTGCCTATTAGCCATGTAAATTACTGTCATTGGTGGCAATTGTTGTAATGGAAAGATGAGTGTCTTGAAGCTCTGGTTTGATTTGCCCCTCCTGCCCCCCCTTCAGGCTTGCTAACCAGTTGTTTATGTGAGTGCTGATTGCGGCTTTTGTCAGAGAAATGAAAACATTGATCAAAATTATTTAGCTCTGGTTTTCCTGGGTCACAGCAAAAGCAACTTTTCTTTCTTTTCCTTTGTACTCTTTGTACTGAAAACAAAGGGAACCCTTCCTCAAGGAGATGAGCATCGTACATTCGTGAAGTCAAATGCCATCCGCTTGAAGAGGGTCCTTATGTGCAGACTTCATATCTGGAGGCTTTCCTCAAGAGTCTGTCAGTTGAAAATCTGGCTAGCAGTGTTACCACAAGTGCTATTGTGGGGTTTTCTTTACATGCAGAGTGAGGCAAAAAGGAAGTTTCTCCCAGCTGCTGCCAGAGAAAAGCTTCCCATGTACTTAACGTTTGTGGCTGCTGCCAGGATTTTCTGTTTAGAGGTAGAGGGAGTTAAGTGTGAGGTGAAAGGCTTCAGCAGCACTTCAGCATCCAGGCACAAGGCTGAGATGTCAAATAATTCTTCTCACTCTTTGTTTTTTGTACCAGTCAAGGCACTTGGGTAGTTCTGTAGGTTTAAGGCTAGCGGGACTGCGCTGAAAACTGAGGACATTCCTTGTTTCAGGTTTAACGTCGTACTCCACCAACAAAAGCGTCTGGAAGGGAGGAAGACCATGGTGTGAATGTGGGGTTTTATGTAGATTTCATTAAAAATGTGACTTGGATTATCCTGTTAGCTATCTGAGCAATGTGAAGGGCTCTGCTGGAAAATGCAAGTGACTGTAGGCAGGTGACTAACAAATAATCCTTGGCTAATATGAGGTGGTCTTAGTTAATGTTAATCCCTGCTCAACAGTAGTGAAAGTTGGATGAAGGAGATTTTGCAGGGCTGTTGCTGACCTGAACATCAGAATGATCACACTCAATTCTCAAAAATGAGGCTGGCTCTTTGGAAGAGGCATCATTCTTGTAATTTCCCTCTTACATTGGAGAAGAAGCTATTCAAAATGGCCCAAAATTGCCTGGTTATGAAGATGAGAGTTTCTCTTCTGCTGATGTTATGTACTGAGGCACACAGGACCTCATTAAAAGAGGAGCAGCAGTAATTACTCTAGATTAATGGAAATAAATCTGGCTTCGGTAGTAAATGAGGTTGTGTTCCTTGCTCCAGAGCAGCTACCATCTCTAGTGCTCATCTGGCAGCATGATGCAGAGGCAAAACCTCTTTTCACCATGCAGAAAAGTGGGTGATGCGGATGTTTTTGCTGAAATCTCAGTGTAAGTCCAATATGTTGTTTTTAAATGAGTTTGGTGAAATAAGCAGAAGCTCAGAGACAGCAGAGAGAAGCACCACATACAAGCCTGGACCCTAGTGATGCAGGAGGGCCCAGAGTGGTATGATGGTCCCCACAGGCATTCTGCTGCTTGGATACTGTAACGTTGGAAGTGTGTCCTTCGCCATTTGGAAGCAGACCCAGTCCTTTTACTGCTTTGTCCTCAAACTGTCAGGTTTCAGCTGGCTGCAGCTTTGGAAAAAAGAAAGATTTATGTGCTTTGAAGAGAAGCTTGCACTGACAGTGGGTGAATGTACTGTAGATGTTGGAAAGTTAAGCAGCCAAGTAGGTGTGAGGGATTTTGGAACATCAGCTGTGAAATATGGTTTCTTCCTGTTATGATGCAAGTAAGTTTAAATTTGGAAATGGAAGGGCAAATTCCCACCCATTCTGACCTTTAGTCATCTTCAGAAGGTGGTACTGTTCCTTGTTTTTCTCCACTTTCAAGTACTTCCCAGTAGCCATGGGTATGGGTGTTATCTCACTATTTTTCATGAGGTCCTCCAGATCATGATCGGATACTGTCTTTTAAAACAGGAATAGGTGAGAAGTTATGCTGGAAATATGCAAAGTGAGATGGTCAGGTTCTTGGTCAGATCATTGCATTGTCTAGTTGCGGCGGCTGCTTTGACGTAGCAGTTCAGCATCTTCTGGTTTATTATTTTCAGAGCCTCCTGTCAGCAGTGAGCTATTAAAACATACTTTCCCATTAGTTCTCTTTGTTGCTGTTCTGAATTGTCCTCTCTTCCCCTGTGTGCTGGCTCATTATTTCTCATTAATTCATGGTTTGTGCAATTACCTGGGCAAGGCAGGATTGTTGGCAGGAGTTTGATGAGCCTGGCTTCTCCTCTCGCAGGTAGGTGGCTTTGTAACGATACAGCATGGCAGAGTTGGTTCTTGTCTTCTTGGAGTGGCACTTTACACCCTGTCATGAAGAGACACTCCAGACTCGCACCCCAGCCTATCAAGGAAATGTGAGCAAACAAGGAAGGCTCTTTGCTTAACTTTAAAAGCCATAAATGTACAATAAATACCTCTAAATACATGCCAGGGGGTTTTGTTTGTTGTGAAGGCTTTCAGCTCAGCCTGAGGAGTGCATCTGTCTTCGGATGTGTGTCAGAGCAGTGCCGCCCCTGCAGAAGGGTTCTTGCCCTTTTTCTTTGAAGACAGCATTTCAGGTAAGAACTGAGATGAGATCTGCTCCTTTTTTACAAAGAGAAAGCCAGCACACAGCAAGATAAAAGGGCTGTCACTGATTAAAACATCACAGTTTTTCTGCTTGCAGCTTGTGTTTTACGGGCAAATATGTTGTGCCACTGGTTTCCCCGTATGAACTTGCCTCTTTTCTAAGGGTTGTATTTATACAGGGACTTCCCAGCTGCTAGGAGGGACTTCTCGATGAAATTTGGACTAAGGCTGTTGGTGGAGAAGGGGCTTTACCTGCTCTTCTTCTGTGTTTATTCCCAGGTGAACTGCAGAATCCCATTGCCAAGAGCGGTGGCTGAGCTTTGAAGATTTCTGGCTTAATTATCCTATTTATGCTGCAAGTAGCACTGAAATCCACGTGCTGTCAGGGGGATTCAGCTATTGTGAGGCTGTACAAGGCTGTGAAAGAAAGACCTCATGAAAGGGCTTGTACAGAGGGTTTCCTCATCATTTCCAGGACTCTGGTAGAGGCATATTTCTGTCTTTATGCTTGATACAAGGAATCTTCTGCTGTGTGAATGAAAGAGGTCAGTGTATTAACTCTTACTATTCCCATCCTGAAGCTTTATGAAAAGTGTTGTCACATCTCTTGTGTAGGCAAGGAACTTCTGAGACAGATACAGTCTAAGTAACACTAAACTGCATGTAGCAAGAAGGCAAGGAAAACCGCAGGAATATATGATGCCTTGATCATCAGTTGAAGGCAGAGGGATGAGAAAGATCTTTGATGATTGAGATCTTTGATCTTTAAGGTATTGAAAACTTCAGAAATGTTATAATGTACTCCTTTGTGGCATGATTTCTTGGGTCTTTTTGGGACAGCATCTCTGTGCTACCCTTACCTTATGGGAACAGGCATGACCATGGCCAAAAAGAATTGACAACGGTAGTTTGATTCCATATACTACAGGTGACTGGTCACTGAGGAGCCTGTAAGAGCTGTTTTCTCTGCCTGCCTATCTTAACTGTTACAGTATGAGTTCAGAGTCATCTTCTAAGTTGATGTGCAATTGTGGCTGGGTGGAAGGCAGTGGATGGGGTCCTGTGGCTAGATGCCGTGTCACTAAAGCTTAGGAAAACGCTGGTTTCTCTTTGCATGGCTTGAAGTATCTCCCAGTGCTGCTTTGTAGGTGAAGCCAACCAGTTGCTTCCTCCTAATGACACTCCTTGTGGCTTGCATATCAGGAGCACTGACTTCTGAGTAAAATGGGTGCGCAAAGTCAAGTAGTCATTGCACATCTTGAGTAGTGCTTTCTCTTTCTGTGCTTCCAGATAGCAGCTGGGAGAAAGTTGGTTTGGAAAACAAAGCTGTTAGGAACCGTTTGTTTAGACACAGGCAGAATGAAAGTGGAAAACATAATCTGTCTGTTCCCCTCAGCCTCCCACCTTCTCTTTGTTTAAAATGTCCACATGCCATTGACTTTCAATAAACAAAAGATGTTTCTTAAACACTGGTGTTTACTAGGTGAGGGAATGTGATTTATTAGAGAACAGAAATCGCTGCTCATGCCTATGTTTTCAAACTGGAGCAAGAGTTTATAATTTTATAGACCTTTTAAGAATGGATTTACTAAAGCAAACAGTGAGGAGCTGTTAAATTATAGCCATGTAAAACAACAGTGTAACAGTGTGATTGCTTAGTACCGTTGGCTTTATTATCCTGTAACAAATAGGAATGGTTTGAGCTGATGGGAGATAACATACTTTTCCTGAGATATCTCTGAGCTGTTTCAGAGAAGCCAATTTCAGAGTCTTCTTTTCCTTGTAATGAAGGAGATGTGGACTGTATGGGTCCTACTCCAGTTTTCTTCCAGGATCATACAGGGAGGAGCAGCATCTGGAAAAGCAATGTAGAGTTTCTTTCTGCAGTCTGAGAGCCACAGAAGTCTGAGTTAGGCAGGGTCTCTGCTTCCCCATTTGCTTGGGACCTGTTTGCCCTTTAGAGGGAATAGGAGGGTGATGCAGTTTCCCCCAGAGTCATGAGTGGTGAGGGCTGTGTTGGTTCCTCTCCTCAGCCCTGCCTGAGCTCATGAGCCCTGCAGGGCTCCAGGCAGGCAGAGTGCAGACCAGGGGCTTCGGAGCTGAGCTGCTGTGGGGAATTCCTTAAATCCCTGGGCATGAGCAGAAGTGACTTCGGAGTGCCTGGCTCAGACATCTCTGGAACCCGTTGAGATCCACGTTTGTACCCCTCTGCCCTTTTCTTTCCACAGCTGTTCACATGGAGCTTAAGCAAGTTGAGGTGCCAGATGCCTGGTCTTAACCTCTATCTTCCATGTGTCTGTCACTTCCAGGCCTTGGTGGCTCAGTGTTGTGCTGACCTGGCTGTGAAGGAAGCTCTGGACATAGTGACCACTTGAGGAGAGTCTGTGCTCCCTTGTGCAGCTCTGCCAGCCGCCACCTCCTCATCTGTGCAAGGCAGTTTGTCACTGCAGGTAGTGAGAGGCACAAGAGTATGGGTGATCTCAGCTTCAGCTCCTGCTTCATCTTCTCTTGCAGTTAGCATGCATCTGGGGGTGCCTGCCTAGAGCCTGGGTGGGATCTCCAGCAGATGCATTCATGGTCCCCTGGCCCTCCTCCAGCTCAAAGTCATTGCAGTGACCTCTGCTGAGATGTGTATTGAAGGGAACTGACCTCCTGTGTTTCTTGGTTTCTTTCTTCTGGTTCTCCACTTCTGCATGGTAGATTGGGCTCATTTCTCCATGATATATTGGGCCCTACATGCATACACGCTGCAAAACTTTGTACCAGCTTAGTTGGGCTCTTGGAAGAAATTGCCTTTGCAAAGAGAGCTGTGGCTTGTAATGGAATAGCTTTACAGTGGCATAGTTTCAGTGCCGCAGTATGTCTCTCCTGGCTTTCAGGTTGTTCCGAGGCTAAAAATGTGGCCTGTTAAGACTTCTAGAATAAGATGTAATCATATTTTAAAGATACTTTATTCCTTATGTGTTATTGTGAACTGATTTCACTGACCCTGCACTGGGAGACCTACTTCGTAAGATCATTCATCTGAAGTGGAAGTTGAGGGAAGAATCAAGTGTGTGTGTTGGTGATGGTGAGCATGTGGGGCTGCCTTGGAGGTGTGTGGCACTAACTGATGGAGGCTGCTGGACCAGCTATTTCCATTTCTGATCTTCCCTGCCCCCAGATGACAGGAGATTCAGAATTGCATGGAGAAGATTAGCATTAGGAGTTTTACCACCTACTTCATTTGAAACTGGATGCGCCCGAGATGTGTTGAACAAATGGACAGTAGCCTTTCTTCTCCCTTGGGACAGCTTTTACATGGATGGGAAGCTACAGATGGGGCCCAAGGCAGAAATGCAAATAGGCAGGGCTGTGATACGAAGCATTTGGCAGCATCACAGGCTTAAAAGCTCCCCCCCCCCACTGCTGCTTGATCCTGCTCTCTCGGTTGTGCTGACACAGCTGGTTGTGGGCTGTACTGTGAACTGTGCAAGCGGAGCTTTGGCCTCAGAAAGATGGGATTAGGGCCTGTGCTGCTGGCACTGTGAAGCTGGCCAAGCCCAGGCCATCCCGGGCTGCTGGTAAGGAGCTCTCAGAGGTGTACATGCAGCAGAATGACTGCTGTGATTACAGCTTTGCAGAAGAGCAGCAGTAAGCATGACAGCTAATGAGTTTTCATAACCCTCTTTTGTTTGCTTTTGAAGACAGGAGTCCTTTGCTGCCTGCCTGGCTCGAATTCCCTGTTGTGACAGTTTCAGCACCAGTGTGTGAAGCTCATGTTATGTGGGGAGAGTTCAGACAGGTTTGGTTTCAGCACAGGTCTTGTCCCTGAGCTGTTCCAGCGCTTTCCTGACAGAAGGCAGTTGGTGTCAGAACAGGTTTAAGCCCTCAGAGCGTGAACAAAACAATCCTGAGGGGCAGATCTCCCTCAGTAATGAGTTCAGTGGTGGGTTGACTGTTTTTTTATAGATGAAAAGGTCATATCTCTTGCCTGGGTTATGTAGGAAGGTTTTGTTCTGGAACAGCCTGCTCCTGATGAGCTACCATGTCTGCTGAGCTGCCAGGCAATGGTCTAGCCAGCGTGTTTCCAAAGTTTTCCTCATAGTTGAGTGTTGGAGAGCTCACTTTTTCCTACATTTTCCTCCTCAGTGAGTACTGGCGAGTTTACTTTTTAGGTGAGTTCATTTAAAGCGTGGAAGTTTTGAGTTCAGCAACTTGGACAGATAGAAGCCACTTCTGGTTTGGAGCTGCCCTACTTGGAGTTTGGTTTTAATCACAAGTTTTAACAGATTAACTCCATTGAAAATGTTCTCAGTGAAATGCCCTCTTTTTTCTTTCCCTCCTTCAGAAGCCATTTGCTGTCTTCAAGAAACAATATTCTAATTGAAGGCATGATAAAAGCCGAGTGGCAGTGGTTGTGTAAAGCTTAATTTATTAAACAGCTTTGTTTGTAATGCAGAAAAAATCTGTAAAGGGAAGAAAAAAAGAAGCTCGGTGCTTTAAAACTGTCAAAATAAAATCTACAACTTTGAAGTCTTAAAATACTTTGGGAAATGCTGAATGTTTTTGACTGGTTATAGGGAACAGCTGAACTGACTTAACTGGAACAAAATTAGAGAACAAAGAGGTTTTGTTTCCAGTGTGTATTCTTTGCCCTTTGACAGCGCTGTCTGGCTCACACTCTTAAGATAGACACAGGGAGCAGGTCACTGTCAGCTTTCCCCCTTTGCTTGGACTTTCCACGTAACCAACCCACTGGAACAACAGTAATATGATTATAAAAGAGGAAAAGTTAAAGGGAAATACAGGGCAAGAGCAGAACTTGAACCTCCTGTAACTGTTGTGTTGCTTTTGAAGAGGTCTGAGTCTCATGCTGATGGTTCCTTGTCCCCAGTGCAACACGTTCATGCTGGATTTGGGGATACCATAGGCTAGTAGGGCTTTTCCTGGCTGGTGATTGATGTTGCATCCTACACTGTTGGACCTTCTCAACATGCTATCAAGGTAAGAGACTTGCCTCCCATGGAAGAGGTTCTGAAAGCCTCCCAGTGAACACTTGCCATGTACACAACAGCTTTCATCAGCAAAATGGTGAGGTGGTTTCTGTGCACATGGGTATACCCTTGGCATGGTAGTTGGCACATTGGCTCTGGGAGGTGCTCATGTGCTCTGTTCTTCTGTAGCTGTCAGTCAGGGCTATTTACATGAAAACAGGCTCTCTGTAAAGTCTGTCTTCTGTTGGGGAAGGATAGGCAGCAGGAGGAGGTGAGCAGCTGAAAAACCCAGCTCTTGTTTGAATGCAAATATCCTAGAAAGAACAAAAGAGGACAAGAGTCATGCTCTGAGGTGGGGTCTGCAAGGAGAAAGCCTTCAGAGTTGTTTTGCATGGAGCAGCATCAGGTCCGTGTGAATGTGATTTTTACAGTGTTGTGAGCTGTGGGTCTCATGGGTGAGTCACAGATGCTGCTTTTGTTTTGAGCTTCTCTAGGGCTAAATCCTCTGCTCTGTCTGTGGGAATTTTGCTGCTGACCTCACTACATTAGAATCAGGGCTCTTAGGGTCTGCTGCTGAAATTATGCGTGTTACCTCTTCTTCCCAAATCTCAGCTGGTGTAGATTTACAGAATCTTATAATGGTTCGGGTTGGAAAGGACCTTAAAGCTCATCCAGTTCCAACCCCCTTCCACTAGACCAGGTTGCTCCAAGGGCCATCCAGCCTGGCCTTGAACACTGCCTGAGATGGCCACAGCTTCTCTGGGTACCCTGTGCCAGTGCCTCATCACCTTCACAGGGAAGAGCTTGTGCTTAAGAGCTCATCTGAGTCTCCAGTACTGCAAAATAACAGAAACTTTGCCTTCTCTGCCCCTGGCCCAGTTATACTCAGTGTGGGTGGCTCTGAGGAGCCTGAGGGATATTTCACTGTCTTTAGTTCTGCCCTGTGATTTCTTTCCCAGTGCATTGGAGAGTGCATTTTTTCTCTTTCCTTGGCACTTGAGGGTGGTGGGAAAGAGGCAGAGCATGGGCAAGCCTGTATTCTAGGTATAAACAGAGCAGCCCCACTGGAATTGCCTTCTTGCCAAGCTTGAAGGTCTTTGAGAAGAGTTGGGACTGGAAATATGGACAGCCCTGTGATGTACCTGAATTGATGTGGCAATAGCAGAGGGCTTTTGGGGACCGGTGGGCATTTACTGGAGTGGACAGCTGGTGTGGTTTGAGACTTGGCTCCTCAGAGCTGCCTGTCTCTATTAGTACAGGGTACCAGCTTGATAATGCAGATAGCAGGAGCAGATGCATGTCTCCCTCTTCTGTCACTGGCCCGAGCAAGGCACAAACCTGTGTCCATCAGCATCCATGTCCTTTTGACCTGCAGGTATTGAGTCGGTTGCAAGCCAATGTGCTGCCTGAGCAGATACACACTGAATTTGGTAGCTTGCTTAGAAATAAGTATCAGCAAGACGTCAGAGAGGTGAGGTTCATTACTGGAGCTCATTAATTCTGTGGAATACCCTGTAGAGAATATGTTAATGTTCTTACTCTGTTGACATATATTAACATATATAATAGTTGTATAATTGTTACTAATAATTATTATAATAATGGGCTGCTCCTTATAGACAGTAGTTGAAATGGATATTCAGAGGTCCCTGTAGATACTTTCAATTCACAGTTGATGGACAGGAAGGTGCTGGTGCATGTACAATGTGGTGAGAAGTGCCAGCTTTCTGCCTGGGTGTAGTGTGAGCCTGAAGGCCAGGTTTCACAGGAACAGCTGAATGTGTTTATCTGTGCTGGTTGGTTGGGTCAGGCAGTTTGGGTCAGCAAGTTCCTATGCTTTTAGCTGGAAATTACTGTTCTTTACCCTGGCATGTGCTGCCATTCAGCAGAGGCACTGTAATTCAATGTGTGCAAGTTGTAGTGATGCAGAAGTAAAAAGACATTGCTTAAGTCGCCTTCAGCCTAAAGCATTAGTTGAGCCCATTAACCAGTTAAGTCTGTTTTGCTTTGCCTTGCAGACTGATCACTGTCAGTGACAGTCTCATGTAGGGGTATCCTTTCTTGAAGCGCTCAAATTCCAGGCTTTTCAGATCACTACCCTAGATGGGATAAAGCTCTTGGTATGCCTGTATAGTTGCTACCCTACAAGGCCGAATCTTGCCATTCATATTAACAAAAAAACAGAGGGTGCCCTGATTTTTAGATCATTAAAAGAACTCTAAGACATGTGGAGCTTGAAAGGTCCCAGATTAAAATGTGTTCTCCTGTTTTCTTGACTATGAAACCTGCTAACAAGCACATGGAGAGCCACTGTGATTACAAGACAAGGCTTGACTCAGAGTACAGCTCTTCATTTATTGGAGAATATTACCCTGTGGCGTATCTGAAAGCCAGATACAGGGTGACAAACCAGCATGTCTATTACAAAGTAGTAATAATCAGGATTGTCCAAAGAAAGACTAACTTTTCAAGCCAGCTTTTACGGATGCAAATTGTCAACCACTGCGCTGCGATAAGGAGTAGAAATAACTAAATATGACAAGCTGACTCCTGAAGGGGAGTCATCTGAAGTGCTTTGTATTGCAAGGCTTCACGAGAATGGTTTTGAAATGCCTTCCTGCATTTACCTTAGGGAGAGGCCAGTTCTGCCAGCTGGCAGGGGCTCTAGGCAGAGCATCAGATGGAGATGTCTGGGGTGGAGCGTGTGTACTGGAACATCCCGTCTGCCTCGCAGGGGTCAAAGCAGGATTGTGCCAAGTAGTGCCTTTGTTAAATAAAAGGGCTCTGGCCAATGCAGGTATAAAAGTCTCCAGCTTGGTTTTCAGTCTTTTTGTTTTGAGCAGCAGCTCCAAATCACTACCTTCCCTGGCAGGGGGTGGCTCTCTAAAGTATATCTTGGGGTTCCTGATCTACAGGATCAATGCAAGTTGCATTCAGTGAACATCTCTTTCATGACGTTTATATTACACAATGTAAAGGACATTTTTCTTCCTTCCTAGTGCAACCCTATTGCGCTGTTACCTTGTGTCTGGTGCCCAATGTTACAGCTCTTGTTTTCTGATGAACTGTTCCTTCCACTGCTATACTTGCCTGTTGTATTCATGGTGCATTGTGGGGTTGGTGTTTTTTAGTAGCCTGCATTGAAGTTGCTCACTCTTCACAGTAGACATCTTGGACTTGATTTCTCTTTTGTGTTTGTGAAGCACATCCAGCAGTTTTGCCTTGATCTTCCAGCAAGACCACCCCAAGTAAGATAATGCAACCTACTAAAGCTTAGAGGTTCCGATTTCCCTGTTTTTGCCAAGACCCTGCTGGGCCAGGTCCAAAAGGTGAATTCAAACACAACCCAGCTTCTCTAGGATTCTGTTGCTAGCTTCCATCGTTGCATCCTCTCTCTTTAGTCTAATTAAAACCCGCTGTAACAAATGCTGTGAAGCCAGCTGCCATGCTTTGGCAGGTAGCAAAGGCAGGGCAGTGAAACCTCCAGCTAATCCATCCCTGCTATGAAGTCATAAGAATCTTGTTAATTTTTAAAAAGCCCTTGATGCCCACTAATCCAAATCAATTTTCATTTCTTTCATAAAGTCGTGCTTCCATTTAGGCTTCAGCTAAGAATTACAGCTAATTTGTTCGATTTTATAACAGTATAATTGAAAAAGTGATTTTAATGTCCTGGCAACCATATTCCCTTTCTTTGGTTGTTAATGAAAGAATCCATTAAAGTTAAATGATTTGGGCACAGATTCAAGTTGAATCGCCTGAATATTCTAGGGGAGTGTTTCTGACCATCTGCTGCTCTGTCATTGGCGTTTGTGTTGTAAATGGGACCGAGAGAGGGACTTCACAGGTCTTGTTCGAACCATTAAGCGTAAAATATCATTTTAATTTTCTGATCTCAGTGTAAATAGTGGAAATACTCAGGAGATTTGGGGCTCTTCTGCTTTGTTGTATCCTGCAGCCATAAATATCACCGCTGAGCCGTTCTTCCGCATCCTTTCCAGGGGATCTCGTGGCTGTTTGTATTGATTACAGTACATCAGTCAGCGCTGTGTTGTAAGTTCCTTTTCATGACAGGCAAGACAACTGGAAGCGGAGCCTGTGAAGGGGAAAGGACAAGTGATGGAGAAGTGTTTTTCCCGCTGCCTCGAGTCACACTCGTCGTTTCCGTCTGGTTGCAAATGGAGCAGTTCAGGGCTGGTGAGCGTGAGCAGAGACAACTAATAAATTAGAGCAGCTGTTGTCATCACCTTCCTTCTTTGCATATCGCTGTGGTGGGTGATTTAGGACTGTTGGGCCAAGCTGACACTTGGAAGCACAGGCTTCGTAAGCCCAAGCAAGGGAAATCAAAGGGCTCACATCCCCCTTTCCTTGTACCAGACTCTTCCTCTTTGCTGTTGAGCTTTCTTGCAGCTCTTGGTGATGCTCAACGTGGCTGACCTGCTGGGAAGCAAAATGGACAACAAACCGGGCCATGAAATCAACTGGCTCTCATTAGGTTTGAGCCTGTGCTTGGAGGTGGATGAGGTGTGTTGGGTCCTGCATCAAAACTGGAAACATGTCTGTCGTGTTAGGACACTCAAGCTGCCATCCCCACGTTTTGACCTTATCACAGAGTTAATATTTACCCCCTTGGCCAGTGTGGTATCTGTCTTTGGAAATTAAAAAGTGCGGCCCAAGTTCCTTGAGGCCTTTAAGATGAGGTAAAGGTGGGATGTTCTCTGCCATTTGCTCCAGAGCTTTACAGGGCGTTTTGTGTATAAACGTTTGAGCTGCAAAGGCTAAAGAATTGTTTGCTAGAGAGGATGGGGCTTATTTGCTGGAAAGTTTGGACTCCAGTTTCAAAATAACAGCGGGGACACTGTCTCATTCCTCCATGTATTGACTTTTCCCAAGGTTTGAAATTGGGTGTGATGCTTATTTTTCTTTCCCCTATAGGGTGATGAGACTGGCATGAAATACTCCCTGTTGGAACTGAACATCTTTCAGTTTAATGTGTTTGTATCTTTAAAACATGCAAAACCATTAACCCAGGGGAAAAGAGCTACAAAACATGCTTAAGAGCCCACAGGTAGCCCACAGGTGAAGAATCTTAATCCATTTTATTTGATAATATTAGTTTCTGGTTAAGTGACTGTTCTCGAGAGGCATGGTACTGAAGCTTTCTCAGGCATGGAGAGATGAAAGTATATCCTAAAAATACACTAAACTTAAATAGTTCGAGTACAAAAATAGGTGGTGTTGTAACAGGAGGTCTTGTTTCAAACTCCCCTGTGTTGTTTGCAGCTCATGTTTATGTGATGCATGAACTAAAATCAAGAACTTCTGCATCTAACAAAAGCAGAATGACTGGGTTTCCTTCCCAACATCAGTGAAAACTGCAGGAAGTAGTTATGTGTTTAAATGTTGTCCATGAAATCATGCAAATCTAAGCAAGGCATTTTAGTGTGATGTGGTCCTTGAAAATGGCAACTATCAGGCTTATTCAGCCCGGGCTGCTGCTCAGCAGCAAAATTACAGTCACCACTGCAAATGGGCCTTCTAATGTTAACACCAGCAGATAACAAAAATAGCATTTAATAACTTTCATTAGAGTTAGTGTTTCTAGGGCTTTGGGGCTTTGCTCTTTCAAATAATTTACATAATTTGCAGGTACAAGCTGCTGTGCCAGACTGTCCATCTGATTCTGTCTCTGATCAGAGCATATTAATGCACTTGTTTGATGGTCTGTTACCAATAATTACCTTGGATTGCATTAGGAGCATTTCCAACATTGCAGCTGGTCTGTATTTTTCACTAAGTGTATTTCAGGGCCCAATTACAGGACTCTGATGTGTTATTGTTCCAGTGTGCTTGTTCAAGCTTGTAATTTTAATATGCCTCTCCACTGTAGATTTATGAATGCGAACCCAAGGCTCTGACCTGAGCTCCCCATGCATCCCACGCTGGCAGCAGCTTCTGCAGAGGTCGTTTCAAGCTGTTCCTTATGGGCTGTTTAAGAAGGGAAAGATGACAGCTGGGAGATGGAGGCTTCCTCAAGCATGTTCCTAGAGCAAAGCCTGAAGTTCAGTGTGCTTGGTGTGGATCAGGGGGGAAAGGAACAGAGACAGGTCAGTTCTCCCTGGGTCTGCAGTGTCAGAAACTGTGAAGAGGTTTTCAGTGATTTTAGTGCTTAAGTCACTTTGGCAGTTTAAATTAGCATCCTTAAATTCAAGAGGAGCTAATGCTGATTTTGCTGTACACAGGGACAGCTCTCAGTAGCGCAGGACTCCCTGGGGACCAGACCTGAAAAAGGCAGAGTTTAGAGCAAGCCAAAATCTAGACTTGTTACACTTCAGCTGCTGTTTCAGAAGCATTTCTGAGGGCAGAGAGGAGAAAATACAAAGGTTTAACCTTCGTGAAAGAGTCAAGCACTTTACCATTATGATTGCCATTGGCAATTCAACATGATGAATAAATTATTACTGCTATTGATTGGTTTCATCTTTGTGGACCATTTGTTTGCAGGGAGATACATCAGAATAACACATGTCAATGAAACTGAGCTCAACTGTGAGAGCTGGTTTTATGTTCATCTGCTAGGCATTACCTGTAGATCCAAATAAGGTATTCGGGGAAACCCGATGCTTCTACAGAAGCATTGGGGTATTTAGTCCTTTCTAGAAATCAGGTGATTCTTCACTGAGCTGTGGAGACTGGCCTAGGCTATGGGATGGCCAAGCTTGTGGTCAGCAGCCAGCTCCAGGGCATTTCCACTGGACTGTGTGTGAATGGAGCTCAGCTTGCCCTGTCAGTGCTCATAGAATCCAGAATGTTTTGGCTTGGAAGGGACATTAAAGCTCATCCAGTTCCAACACTGCTATGGGCAGGGGCATCCTCCACTAGACCAGATTGCTCTAAGCCCTGTTCAACATGGTTGTACCCTGCCCCTTGATGCAAGGATGCTGTGACAGTCTCTGAGTGCACTCTTGCTGCACAGTGCTGATCTGGCACCCAGCTGCTTGTGAAAGGCTCAGATCTGCTTAGTGACAGGGGATGATCTGAGAGTCCCTTGCTGCCAGCTGGGTAAATATTCCTGCAGCAGTGGGAGATGTTGCATTATTAAATAAACCAACTAGCTTGCTTTCATGCAGGATGAGGAGAAGGCAGCCTGCTTCCCACTGGTGAGTGCTGCACACTACTGGAACCGGTCTGCTGTATGTGGCTGTCAAAGTGTTAATACAATGGTCTTTCCACCAGCCCTGCAGATAGTTTTAGGAGCCTTTTGTTCCAGAGAGACTAAGCAGAGGCTGAAGGTGTAACTTTCTTATTCTTAGCTTATTTGTGTTGCCAGTACAAGGTGGAAAGTTCCAGTAACATCTGGTAACTGGGAACTGTAGAGATCTTGCCCTCTCTGTCTCACAGGCCTTGTTACCAATTGAGTGGAAAAATGTTTTCTGTTCTATTTTGCCATGGGGAGGCTGAAGACCTGATGCACAAAGGGATTTAGGTGCCCAGCTCCTCTTTCAGCCTCCTGCTCTATGAAGATCATGGCAGTTGGGTGCTTCAACCCCCAGAGCACCCCCAGTTCTGCTTTCAGTGCTGATGTTTCTGAGCGTCCAGAGTGCAGACTTCATCAGAGACCTGCATCCATATTTCTTTCTGGGTCACCACTTGCCACGTGCAGTTGCCCTAAAACCAGGCTGAGACCAAGCTATTGACTTTTAATTGTCAGTGCATGAAGTTTCCAAGGAGAAAGAGGGCTTTGTGTTGCTTTAATGGGGACATACTGAAGTATAGCCCTTTGAATCAGACAATGGGAACATAAAGATTTTCTACAGCTTTAAGAGCCTCTGAAGAGCATCAGCAGAAGGTTTCATTGAGCAGAACAATGGCACAGTAGTTGGCTTGCTGAGAGGTAGGAAAACCCTTGGGAAGTAGTAACTCCACTTTTCTTCTGTGCTGTTCCCTCTTAATTGTGCCTGTTGAGCTCCACGAGTTCAGCATCCAAAATAAATACATAAATTAAGACAGGCGACAGTGCAGAGGCTCAACTACACTTTGAATTCCTGCCACCTCCTGTGGGATGCGGAGGGGAGAGAGGAGCCCTTTCCTCCTACTGCCTGGTATCCCGCAGAACACACACGATGACCCAGTGCTCCGCTGAGCCACTTTCTTTGCTCCTGGGAAGGTTTTCTTTGGCTGGAGCAATGCAAGGTGCACAAGCCAGTTCCAAAGTGCCAGATGTGTGTGGAATAGGAAATGCGCTGGCCAGGCTTCAGGCTGTGGGACCTGCAGCACAGCAGCAGCTCCCCAGGAAAACCTCTGGCTGCCAAGAGCCAGAAGTGATGTCAGCTCTGGAAGTGTGTCAGATTAGAAACCCTTGTACTTTGTTCTCTGTGAAGTATTAATCTCCCAAGGCCTGTGCTGTAATGGGTCCTGTCTGGATCGGTGCAGCGTTATTTGTTTTGGGCTGGAAGTGTTTGAGGGTTTTCATGTGGAGGCACTGAGAGCTGGCAGTGGTTTAGCCGCTTTGGGTTGGGTCCTGTCCTTGAGTTGATTGTGAGGCCTCTCAGCTGTGCTAAAGATTGGCCACCCCTGCCTTGAAGTGAAGGTCTACACCTTGTAATTGCTGGGCTGGGTGTTTGTGGGAATGGCCTGGGGTTTGTAGGAATGATTGTGCCTTGGAATATTGTATGTGCCGAAATCTCCTTGACTTCCTGTAGCTGAATCAGTTTGTTGAAGGGATGATGGTGCATCTCCCCCAAATACAACATTTCTGGCTGCCTTTGGGACAGCCCCTTTGAGTGGCAGCCTGGTTGGTGACAAGGTTGTGGCCCTGGAGCTGTTGGGGCTGTTCTCACAGCAGTAGAGAAGAGCCTGAGCTGTGCTGTGTAACTGGGATGGGTTAATCTGATGAGTTTATAGCAGTGCTGGATTTGGAGCTGGGGCACGCACTGTCTGTCTGAACCAGCTGTATGTCCTCGTGGTGATGTGCTGTTTGGTATCTGGCAGTAAGTTTACTCACAACCTTATTCAGGGTTTACACAGCTATGTGCTGTACAAAACCAGCAGCACAGAAATGCATCCCTTTTGGCTTATGTCTGAGTGTTTTGATTTTAAAGTAATTATTAAAACACACCTCATTCTCCTCCAAACAAAGCCATTTGTCTCCTGTTGAACAGTAACATGTTATTTGCTCGTGCTGTGTAACAGAGCTCAAGGATGTGTTTGCTGCTGATAGCCAAAATTTCACCAGGACAAGCATCTCGCTTGTCAGGGTCTTCCCTCCATGATTTAAGTGGTTAAATCCCATGGAAGGAAAATAACCCTATGTGCAAGGACACAAGTGAGGTTGCGTGCTATTCTCAGCCATGGTGTGCAAGCTCCCAACAGATCTATGGGCTTAAAGTATTGTGTGTCTTGGATGTGAAAACACTGCTCGAGGGTCTTGCCTCTGACCAAGTAATAGTGTTATCAGGAATCTGTCAAATCTGTGTTGCATTGGTTATTTATACTTTCGAAATTATAAGCCCAACAAAGTTGGTTCTTTTTCCCTTTTGCTCAGTGGTAAATTGGGGCTATTCCTGCCTTCATTTGATGTCAGGGAGAGGAGATGATGGATGGTATTTTTGGCTGTGCATTGAGAAGGGTGATTAGGGAAGGGAGATGTTGGCTGGTTTAATGTGGGTTTTAAGATCCCTGCTTGGATGTGGAATGAAGCCGCTGCTGGCAGGGGCTGTGCTCCCATGAGGGCACAAGACAGCTTGGTGCCTTGAAGATTTTGCCACCTTTGTTCATCTGAATCGCCCTGGTTTTTTTATGCCACTCAACAAGAGACTGTTTACTTCACTGTGCCTAGCCACTGGAGGTGGATGGATGGCTGATGGAAGTGAGGAAATAGATGGGAGGAGGAGAACATTTTTCTCCTGGGCTGTTTTTGTGTGTAATCTAGCCTAGGGATTAGCAACACGGGAGAGCATAAAGAAACCCTGCAGAGCCTGGGTCAGAAAATACAATGTTCATGGAAACAAAATGCTTTTAACTTGCTGCATCAAAGACTCACCATTTCGGGGCATGCTCTGCATTGGAATACATCTGCATTCCCCCAGAGCTCTGTGTGTGTGACTCCATGTGTGTGTGGTATAGAACTACATGTAAGTGTGTGTTTGCACATGTGCGATCTCAAAGCCTCTATGTCCACCTTGGAATAGCTCAGCACTTTGCTGGGCTTAGTAGAGTTTAATATGACCTCTGCTGGTTACCCAGGGCTGGATGGACACGGACTGTACAGTTCCTCTCTCACCACTCTGCTTTTGTCACCTTTTCACCCAGAGAAGTATCTTGAGATGTCCTCAGTTGTGTTGGGTTGTCTCTGGTAGGCAAGCAGTGTGTGGTGTGATGTGATGTAAAAGCCTGCTTTGAATGTATATGTGATGTTGCTGTCTGTAGGGCACCACTGTACAGAGTTCCTTTGTCTCAATTTAGCTACCCATGAGCTGAAAACTTATAGTTCTGCTGGGCTTTCATGGCTGCAACTACATCTAGGAGGAGGCAAAGGCAAAAAGCCCTCTTGCTCCAAAGTACAGGTCTGGAGCTGAAACTTACCTTGAACTATACACGAAAAGACTGTCTGGTTTCTGACTTGAAGCCTATCTTCATGTTGTCATCGATGTCCGTTGGAGCCCTGTATTTGCTCTCTGAGGCAGTGGCTGTTCTGGGTAGGCTTCACTGCATTCATCACAATATTACCTCTGGCAGGTAAGAGAGTGAAGGTGAGGAGGATGCTGCTGAGCATACACTGTGTGTTTAAACAGGGTTGTATCCATTCCTGTCACTGTGGTGAAGGATGGAAGTTGGAAGTAGTTGGCAGCTTCTGTAAGCACTTAACATTCCTGATTTCCTTTGTCTTTGATCTCACTTGGACTAATTTTACTCTCTTCTGATCCTTTCCCTTGAAGGGGCTTTTATCTCATTGTCAGGCTTGCTAATTTAGTGCCGTGTTTTGAACCAGACCTCCTCCTACATTTTGAGAGCCTAGAAGGTATTTTTTCCTTATTCAGGCAGTGTTTATACAGTTCTTTGAACATCTTAGGACAGGAATTGTAGTGGGGCTTTTTGCAGTGCCAGGTTCGAGTCCTTGGCCCTGCTGCTCCAACCTCTGTTTGTGCAAATGGCCCATCCACAAGAACCTGCAGTATTTTGGGGCCAAGAGGACAGGAAGGAGCTAGATGATTCAGGGCAGATCAGGAAGCCTGCTTGTGACTGGGGGCTTGATCTACCCAGCTGGAAGCCTTTGCAAGCTGCACTAAGTGACCGACAGCAATGGGTTGTCACGTACTTTTGACCTTGTCATAGTCTTCTGGGAGGTGCTCTGTTTGAGCTCTGAGGGCTGTGACTACCTCTGGGTTTTTATGTAGCTTCTTGGTCTAGAGACATTTCTGGTGCTCCTAGAATAAAGAACAGTGGTTTGAGTATGGTCACGAGCTCTCACCGTTGCATGGAGCCTTCATTGCTGGGTGCTGAAGTAGGCTGTTGCAAGTAGAAACATACTGATACCCTGGAGGCTGGCTGCTTGTAAATGGTTTCTGCCATTACTGGGTGGACTGTGTGGTTGGAACAGGTTCCCAAGACAGAGGAATTTGGTCCATATAGATGTTGTGCAATTGTGTTTATTGGTGTGAAGGCATGAAAGAAGGCAGACTCCTCCTGTTAATAGCCAGGGAGATGGCATTGGCATGACCAGCTCAGCAAGTGCACCTTGTACTGATGGTAGAAACGCTGGTTGCTTTGTTCCTGGTGTTGGTATGTTCCTTGCTGAGTATGCTCCTTGGCCTGTGAGGTCCAGGCTTTGAATGCATTTCCCTCCAACAGTCATTTATCCTCTCTTGGTATAGCAAAGGCAGACCTGAACCAGGCTGTTTGGTTTGGTGTGGGTGAGTTCTGCAGTCCAGTGCTGTGTTGTATAACCAGTCCTTTTTTTCTCTCACATACCAACCAGAAGCTTAGATCCAGGTACATTTTGACTTCAGGGTGATATTTAGGGATACAGAAACATCATCACATGCTTTAAAACCCCAAATACTTCTACTGTGATGCAGAGTCTGGAGCTGCCTGTTCTTAACCCTGCTGCAATTGGTTGAGTTGATTTTTAAGGGATTGAAGTTTGAGAGGCTGATAATTGCTTCTCCGCAACCTGTGCTGGCGTGGGAAGCTGCACTGCAGATCCCTGCTCTATTCCTGGCTGCTGAGCCAGCCAGCTGGTCCCTCGCGCTTCACCTTTTCAAGAGGAGGAGTATTTTCACCAAAATGTCATTTTAATTGCTGTCTGAAGAAAATAGAAAATAGGACAGTTAAATGGGCTGATTCCCCAAGCGAGGAACAGGAGTGGCTGCTACAGAGCAGGAGCATATGGAGAAGATGAAGCCATGGTGTGGTGGCAGAGGACAACGTGGGATGCTCAGCATGCAGAGCCAACAGATTCCACGTAGCCATGCTCACCCAGCCCTGCTGCCTTATGGGAGGGTCAGCATGGAAAGAGGGTAAGTGTAGGTGCACGCAGATACGTGCCCATAGTGCTGGTGCTGCACAACAGCTGTTTGAGATGTGTCACTGCTCAGAGGGACGTGTAAAGGAGGAGTCAAGGGGAAAGGTGCAAAGAGAAAGCTGGAGCCGTTGGCTGCCGGAACTGACCTGTGACCTGAGTGAATTCCTTGTCTCCTCAGTCTCTACTTGTGCTTCTAAAAACAACAGATTTAAGGAAAAGCAAAAGATTAAGACTTTAGCAGACAAAGTTTCAACATCTTTTGAAGTAAGCGCATCACATGCCTTTGCCTTCACAGCCCTACGTCCCTGGAGGTGGTGTTCACAAACAGGCTGACTAAGCCCGGCATGACATGCTGCCAGGAGCAGCTGCTATGGATAGATCCGTTCAGAGAAGTGTCTGGGTTGCTGCTCCTCTGGGCCTGGGGATTCTCACAACAGCACTATGGCTTCAGCTCTAAGTGAGCCTCCTGGCCTTAGCCCAGCCTCTGTCTTTGAACCTTCTCCTGTGTTTGGCCGTGTCACCTTCCACACACGTATTTGGTGCTGTTGCATTAGCGTAGTGTGAAATACAGCTCTGCATCCTGTCAGGGTTTGGCTTTGGGGACTGGGAGATTGTCCCCTGGATGTCCTAATGAAGATGACTTGGGCCCGGGTCTGTTCTGTCCCATAACACTGGCAATCAACCTGCAGCAGTTGAGTAGGACTCTTGTGTAGCCTCCTCATCACTGAAGGACAGAGCTGGCCAACATCAAGTTCTGGGTGGTCGTTCTGCAAGCCAGCAATGACAGCAAACCTCACAAGTTTCCATCCTTGGAATGAACACAGAACCAGCCCACGTGTGAACAGGGTTCAGTCCTTTAGGTCCTTCTTTCAGGGGCACCTGCAGTTTCCAGCACACGCCTTGGAAAGATGCCATCTCCCTGCATGTGTAATTTTGCGTGTCATTGCCCCTAATTGCATGCTTAACACACGCTCCTTCACATGCAGCCCTTTTATCAGCAGTAGGTAGTAGCAGGTTTAATAGGGTGTTTGAATTCCTATAAAATTAATCTGTAGCTTTCTGCGATAGGAGACGGGCAGGGAGCCATGTGGTTCATATCCAGTGTTGATAAACTTGTTATAGAGGCAGGAAACATTTCTGATTGGAGCAATGACAGAATAATTTGGAGCAGAGCCATAAAAAGAGTGGATGGTGATGGTTTGAGCACAGCAGAGATTGAAATTGCTGGTGTGTGGAAGCAGCGCTGCCAGCTAACATTGACTTAGTGTCTCTGGAGAACTCTAACGGCAAATGCATTTTATTAATGGCAATATTCTTTTAGGAAATGCTGAGCATTGTTTCAGAGGTGGAGCTCCCCTCGAGTACGTGGCTTTGGAGATCAGCCAGACCAAGACCTGTTCAGCTCAGCTTGCTGCTGACCACTGTTCTGACCTCCTGCTGCAGCAGACGGGTTGCTTAGGGACATAGTGTGGGTACTGTCTACTTGCAGCAGGGATATCCTTTTCTAATGCTGAAAATGCAACATCTGTTCTCATTCTGGATTCACTTATTGAGGATAAAACACTCGGAGACAGCAGGTTGTGGTTTTAGCTATTCTTTTGTTTTTCCTGTGAAATTAATTTCCCAGTTCATGAACGTTGGGAGACACTGTCTTTCTGGATTCCCAGCTGGGCTCAAGCTCTTACTTCCCCTCAGGAGGAACTACTACAACCAAGTTGTGATCATTGGTATTGGGGTACCAAGTGGGTCTTGTGGGTGTTGGTTGGCCTTGGAGGAGGCTCTAGTATGCAGACAGCTGAGGAGGAGCCATCACTTGTCATAAGCAGCGGTGGCACATCGGCACCTTTACAGCATCTTCTGTGCTTGCTCTTGCTGTTGCCATCATTTCACCTTTTTCTAGCTGTTCTTCTCTGCTTCAGTCCAGCCTGGAAGAAGCGAGTGTGGACATAAAGGGCGATTACTGGGCACAGTGTGAGGTGGCAGAAATGGTGTGGTTTGTGCACACCTAGGGATGTATGATGGAGAATGAAGTCCACAAGTCATGGGAGGTGCTGGTCACCTAGCAGGACTGAATTTCACCGGTTATCTCCATCCATACTCGTGGAGGACCATGCTTCCCTCACTGTAAAACTGTAAACTGGGATGTGATTAATAAAGGAAAGCAACCGGTCCTGTAACACTGTCTTCTCTTTGCAGGGAGGCTGTTGGAAGGGGATTCTCTGGAGCTGAGCTGTAGTGCTGGTCCTGCAAAAGTGATACTGGAGCCGAACCAAGGTGTGGTTTTGGACTGTAACCTGGCCCCTGCAGAGCAGGTCATCAATATCACATGGAAGAGGAACGGGTTTCCTTTAGTGGAGCAGGGGCATCTGCACGTGCTTCCAAATGGATCGCTCTTCATCTCATCCCAGAGTGCGTCAAAGGACAGTAAATACCCCGAGAAGTCTGGTGCTGAGGGTAATTACTCCTGTGTGTCTCACAGATCCCTTGGGGCTGTCACCAGTCAAACGGCTGTAGTCAGATTTTCAAGTAAGTGTTGGGTTTTTTTGTTGGTTTTCTTTTTTCCCCCTCCTGGTATCTGTATAGACCACCTGCCTCCCACAGAGTCTGAGATGAAGTGAGCACTCTCTGAAGCTAAGGCGCTTGGTGATGGGGAGGTGGCTGAGAGAAAGCACCCATTGCCTTTTTTCTGCATTCAGGTACCTCTGGATGGTGTGTGTAGGAATGCACCCGCATCACTTGTGTGGGGACAGCTTGAAGGACTAGCTTTGGCCATGCACATTAGCACGGCTACATGCAGGTCACCCTTGGTCTCCTCTGCATTCCCTGGTGAACAGTCAGCACAGTTTGGGGAGGAGTGTGGAAGGGTTTGAAGAGTTTGATGCTGAGCAAGGAGGGCTGAGACCAGGGCAAAGTCAAGCAACCGTAGCTCCTCCTCTGGCTAGTGAATGCAGTAGGTGCCACTGGGTTTCCTGACTGGCAGAGTGTACCCTGTATCAGCATAGTGCCAGCCTCTGATCCCTGGGGAAACTCAGGTTGGTGAAGAGCAGGGTGGAGGCTGGGACAGTTGAACTAGGAGAGACAGACAACTATCTGCATGACAAAGAGTCTGTCAGGACTGTCTTGTGAGGTTAATATCTCTTTATAATGGAAGAGATGAAAGAAAGGGCTATTCAGGCTGTTTTCATTTTGATCGCTGAGAATAACACTTCAAGATCTGAACTGTGCAGCCTTCAAGGGTAAAATTCCTTTGTAGCCAGGAATGGCTTCTAGAGCCGTTTGAAGTGTGAGAGTGCCAATACACCATTCCTTCACCTACCAAACAGGTGAGGTTAGTAAATCATGCAAATGCAGTAATACTTCAGTACAATGGCTTATGGAAATGTTTATGAAATGCTTTTGTACTTGCTCATTGCTGTGGCAGGTGAAGATGCAGGGTGGATGCCCGAACACATACTTTGCACTGTGATGTGTTTAGCCTCTGATACCCCAGGCAGGTCTATGTTTGGCCAAGTGTGTGTTTCAGTCTGTGAGCACTGTGCTGTAGAAACCAGCACTCCTGATGGCAGATGAAGCTTTTGCCAGATCATGTTTAACATGCAGCACCCTCCTGTTGCCTCCTTTCAGTGGTTTGTAGTGCCAGATAAATAGCTGGTTCCAGTATCTCATTAATTGAAGGGACCCCTGAGGACTGTGAAGATGGAATCAGGGATCCTGAACACAGATATGTTTGGGGAGATGGGAGATCTGAAGTAGAAAATGTGTCATTAATCCAGGAGGATTTATTTGGCTGCCCTGTCCCCAGTCACAGCCACTGTGAATTAGGATGTATTCCCTTTTAGGGGTGACTTGTGTTGGAGTTTGCATTGTATTCACCATTTCAGGTGAACTCTCTCCTTTTGCTATTCTTATGTCTCCTTTTATTACCATCAGAACAGGGAAAGTGCTGCTTCTGTGGCACATGCATGCGTCTCACACAACACACTCATTTCTGAATGGAGAGCGGCGAGGGAATTGATTAATGAAATGCATCTCACTTCGATTTGTTCTGTGGGTTGGGCAGGAGCACTTGCTGCATTAGCATTCAGCTGCTGCAAATTGGAAAGACCAGGTTTTTTTTTTCCTCCTGCTGAATAGAGTATCCAAAGCTGTTTCCTGGAGTCACTCTTTGTGCTGATTGCCCTGGGTGCTGCTGAACTGGGGGCAATAAAAGAAAACCTGTTCAGCAGGTGGGATATGTTATCCTTGTCATCAGCTCCTGCTTCTGCTTCTGACCTGCAGGGTGTTTCCTTATCTGGGCTGGGGATCCCATTTGGGGATATGGGGCATTCTGTGCAATGACAAGTAGGAGTGCTGGGTATTTGGACTATCAAGTCACCTCCTGTGGCTTTTTATACCTTGATTGATTCATGACTAACTTAACCCATATAAGCGCAGTGCTTGGTATCACCAGGATGCTGTGGCAAGGCAGCTGAGGGCCCAGCCCATTCCCTTTGCAGTTGGTGCTGCTGGGGGGTGTGGACGAGTCCTGTGCTGCTTTTCTTAAGGGAAGGTGGTGGTGGTGGGGATAAATTCCTCATGTCGAGTCCCTGTCTTGTTTGCTGGTGCATGTGGGGAGTTTCACATATTTCCTGTCTTTCTCAGCACTACTTCTGTGCTGTTAATGTCATCTGTTATGTTTCAGGCTTGTGGGAGTCTGCTTCTCCCCCGTGACAGCCCCAAAAGCAGCCCTAGCACCTCTTTATGTGGGCTTCTGGCTCCCCAGTGGAGGGAGGGGTTGCACCAGGCAGCATTGAGCCCGAATGCTGGAAGAAGCTGTTTGGAGCAGACAGGCTGCAGTGATGGGGGCTGCTTGGTGTGTGTGGGTTGTGGCACTGATGACTTCCATCCTTCCCCTTCTAGCATGACCCGGGTCCTCAGCTTCAGGTGAGGGGTGAAGAAGGTGCCGTAGTCCACCATCCACAGCTCGTGCCAGTGATGGCTGTGGCAAGTGAGGAGCGAGTCTGTGCTTGCTCTTGGTGTGAGCTGTTAAGTAAGCTGAGGCTGCTGAAGTAGGTTTGTGGGTTTCTCCCAAGCCCAGCATGCTCCCATGTGGAAATACCAGGGGCGTTATTTGAGTTGTAGAAGGTGTAGCTTTCTACCTGTTAATAACTACATTTGTGAAGATTTGTTAAAGCTGTTAATTTAGCTTAAACATTTTGTGCGAGGGAGGTTCTAGAAAATTACAGTAATTGTGACTGTCAGATAAAGACGTTTGCTGTGCCTAGAGGGAACGGGGCTGCCTTGTGTGGCTGCTGGCAATGAGCATGGGAGAGCTTTGGTGTGTTCTGCTCCTGCAGGGACGGGCCACAGCAGGAATCAGTGCACATGGGCTCTTGTGATCCACTCGCCACAAGGAGAACATCTCTTCTCCAGGACCAGCAGTGTGTCTGGGATTTGAGGAAAGGCAGATGGGATTTGTTTCATGGTTCTCATGCTATTTTTGTGGATTAAATGCATAGGTGAGCTAGGGCCAGTGACTGTAGGCAGAGCCAGGCTGGGCAGGAAAACCTCTGGCAGTTGAAGGCAAAGGACCGTCCACAGATGGGACTTTCAGATGCTGTTTTGAGGAGGTGGGGAACTGGCCTCTGTGAAGAGGCAAGAGCAAGTGCTGCATGAATTAGCTGGGCCTGTGCTGCTGTATGGCCCTGCAGACCCAGCACTGCTCTGGCTCTGCCTCCACCACGCTTTGGGGCTGTGGCAAATCGCTCCCATGACTTTCTGTGTGTGTTTCCCTTCCACCCCATGACAGAGGTGAGATGTTCAGACATGGATGGTGCCAGCAGTGTATGTGATCCCAGTGGGGGCTGATGTTGCCCTCATCCTGGAAATAACTTACTAATAACTACAAGAGGTACAAAGAGGACGAGTGCATGGAGTTGGGGGCGAAGCGATGTGGGAGAGAGCAGCAAGCCTGTTTCAGAAGGCTGAATTCCTTGCATAGACTGCATTTTCTGCCTGGGGTGTAGTGTTGCTGGCTGGCAGCCTTTCCAAACTCACAGCCTCCTGTATGGATCAGTGTACTGGGAGAGGGGGAGGATGAGGTGCTCCACCATGCTCCAGCCACCTCTGGGCTCCCAACTAAAAGCCTTGACACACACGGCTTGGATGCAGCTGGGTTTAATGTGCCAGTGGGGAGGGAGCTGCATGTTCCATTCCTGAAGGCATAGAGCCTGGGGCTTTGGCATGTTGCTGAAGGCAATTTACTGTAATGCTTTTCACCTTCTCACCTGCAGTGAGTAATTTTTACTGAGTGGCCTATTAAGGTGTTCAGGATAATCAGTGCAACAGGGCTGGGAGGTGTTCTGTGACTTGGGATGGGTTTACAAGCTAAACCCTAGCTGAGAAGTCGAAAATCATGAGTATGCATCTGTCTTCTTTGTTTCCCTTTTTCCTTCAAGCATCTTTTTCCCCTGCTTCTTACATGAAAACCTCTTGCTTTGCAGCACTTCTGCACTCTTCCCTTCCATCAGAACATGTGTCCGGGAGGAGAACAGCCCTTCCTAAGGATTCCTGTGGCCCTGGGGTGAGCAGTATGTTGGCCCCTGTCGTGTGCTCACGGTGACCCACACGCACGTCTGTGCAGTGGGTCAGAATAGCAGGACCCATGTTCTCGTCCCACAGCAGGCTCACCTTGCTCTGGCTGATTCTCTTCTTTCCTCTGCTATTTGCAGCTCAGCTCTGAGCCTAGATTAGGTCACCCTGCAGGTGCTGAGAGAGGAACAGAGGGGGTCACAGCATGCTGGGATCTTAGTCCCAGCCTGATGCAGAGAATGCTTTTGGAACACCGATGAGCCAGGTCAGCAAGTCTGTCTCTGCCTGACCTTGCCAGTGCTGAGATCCAAGGTTCTTGTTCAGTTCTACATCAAAGAAACCTTTACACCATTCTTACCATGTTTTGATTTTTCTTTCTGATAACAAAATCTGGTGGCCTATGACAGAATTACAGCATTGTTGAATGAAGGAAGAACAACTGACATCTGACAGGACTTGAGCAGCTTCTGTATCCCACCCCAGGTGTTATCACATGAAGGCACTAGCAGACAAACCAGTTTCCTCTGCATTGCCAGGGTTGAGCCTTCAGCCCCCACTGAGCTCTTCTGGGAAGCCTGGCTATTCTGGCTGTTCCTGGCCACTTCTGTTTGGAGCGAGGGATGCTGTGCTCCCTCATCAGGGTCACTGGTCAGTCACGCTGCTTCAGTTCCTAATGGCAGATCCGCCACAGGGGTATTTCTTGGCACTTTACTTTTGAAGAGCCATTCTGGAGCCCAACCAGCAGGCAGATGGGGCTGGATGGAAGTGAAGCCTGTGAGGCACTGTCCCATTTTGTATGCCTTTGCACTTCATGCCAAAAGGTGCCCAGTTAAGCCTTGCTCTTTAGACTTCTCGCACCTCCTACCAAACTGTATAGAATATCCATGCATGGAGCTCTGAGGGAGAGAAGAGAGAGTAGGGAGCTGCCCACTGGGATTTATGGAGCCCTTTTGCTGCTGTGAGTGATGGTGGGAGTGCTGTTTGTGTCCACCATACGCTACTTTGATTCTCCCCTCTCTGGAGACTGCTGTAAAGGTGCTGTAAACTTTGGGACATCATTGTATCATCTTAGGTGATGCCATTTCATAATGAACAGAAGAGATACAAGTGACCTGACATGAAACAGAGGAAGCACATGCTACAGATTGCATCTTTTTAGAAGGATTCTGCCTCCTGTAGTGACCCTTTGGAGCCTGCTAGAGGATTCTAATTTACACTTGTAGGATGAAAAGAGCAGGAAATAGCATTAAGGATTTCTGCTGCCAAGGGGAAGGTTGTTTTGATGGTGCTGTCCTGGATGTGTGCTGCCATTTGATGGATTCTCTTTTAAGCACTTGGATTCAGCAAGTTTTATTAATGTGAGCTTGAAGGATCTTGTAATCTGTAGAAATGACTCTGTGTTGGAGTGATGTGCAGTGTGTATTTGAAGGCACTGAAGCAGTTGCCTGAGCTGGGGCCTTACATATTAATGTCTTTTCTGAATTTTTCCAGGAAAACATTTTTCATTGCCATTTGGATTGAATTGAATTGAAAAATGAGACTTGGTGGACAGCTGGTGGGAGAATTCGATCTGTATCTGCTGCGGAGAGCAATGAGTTGTTTTAAACATGTGATAACCATTTGAATTAAAGAAAACCACTAATGCCAGGCAGGGTTACAATGGGTCATTTAAAAGCATTTAATTTTCAGAACTGTGCATACTTGCTCAAGCTGACACTTCCATACCCTGTGTGTGTGCAGTGCAAAGAAAGCTTCACTTTTGGAGTCCTATAAAACCCAAAGCAGTGATGGATGTGCTTGGGAAGCAGTGGTAGGAGGACCAGAAGGTCACTCAGGGTCCTCATAAGCACAGTGCTGTGCTCGACCCTGCAGTCAAGCCTGTTTGCTGGCTGGAACTGACGTTTATTGTGCCACAATCAGGATTTCTGGCACTTGTCTCATAGCATTACTGGTTGAATTTGTGTGTCAGAGCACGTTTAACAGCAAAGGCAGTGTAACATAGACTGTGGAAAGCAGAAGCCAGTTCTTGTGGTGGAGAATACAAGCCTTCTGCCCCCATCCAGGAGCCTGCATGCATATTCAGAGCTCCACCACTGAGATGCCTTCAGGTTATACTGTGATAGGACAGATGCTCCAGCCCCAGGAGGAGGACTGCTGCTCTGCTGGGTTTTGCTGTGTGTGTGGAGTGGAGGAAGATGAGATGCTGCGTATGAAGGATGGGAAGGGTGCGGTCCAAGAGCAATCACAAACCTTAGTGCTTTGTCTCTGAAGCAAATTCAGCCTCTCTAGCATAGAAAGCAGCATTTAAGCAGGGGGGAGAGCTGTGCCCTGGCATGTATGAAATCCATCCTCCTTTTAGCAAGGTGTCTGTATCTGCATCCCCTCAGCTGCAACTTGTCTGCTTGAGTAGGGTGAAGCTGGTTTTTGCAGGCAAAGGTGTTCACTGTGAAGGAGGATCATAGCCCTTATGGTCTCTTCCCCTGGTCTCCAGCACTGCCAGCCTGTGGGCAGTTGTTATTTATACAGAACAACTGCCCACTGTGTAAGTAACTTGACATCTGGCTTTATTCTTCCTTTTGCCTTGTTTCAATTTCCTTTGGCTGCAGGAATGCTGCAAGGCAAAGGGAAACTCATCTGTCAGGGTTGTGGCATTTCCCTTCTTTTTCTCATTCTACATATCCTTCCCTAATGGAGCAAGTGAACAGAAGGGGAAGCAATTTAGGAAGGTAGCTGCTGAAACTGCCTGTCTTTTCTCTCACACTGTTGCCCTAAAGGAGAAAATGAGGCATGAAGCAAATCTGCACATTGAAACCTTTCAGTTACTGTTGTTAGGACTGCAGAGGGCCTGTTGGGCACAGGAGGGTGAGGAGTTACATTTCAGGTTGTCTTTATGAGAGAGAAGCCTTCCTCTTAACTCACACATTGTCACAAGCTTACATTCCTCAGCAGAAACACCAAGTTATTAACTTCCTTTTCCTTCTTCTTTCCCCAGCATTATCACGCTTCTTCCAACAGCCGGAGTCACAGACAGTGGAAGAAAATGGCATGGCCCGGTTTGAGTGTCGCATCGAAGGACTGCCCTCTCCTGTTATCACATGGGAGAAGGACCATGAAGCTGTTACAGCAGAACCCAGGTGATTCCCTCAGTGCTTTCCTGGGTCAGCTTGAAAAAGGGCAGAACAAAGCCTGATCAAGGTAGACTGGAGAGATGATAGAACAGGTTTTGTCCTGGTAATTCAGTGATAAAAGATGTTCATGCAAACAGGTCCATAAAACACCTTGATAAAATTAACATCTAACCCATCCAAAAAAAGATATAAAGAAAAAGAAAGCAGGAAAAAAAGAGATAACCAAGCCCTTTTTTTATTACTGATCTCTTGTGATGGAGCTTTTGCCATGATGGGACAAGGGCTGAATCTGTAAAAGATAGTTTCAAGCAAATGAAATTGGCTGATAATTCAAGTAATAGAGACTGGAGCCTCAGTTCTGCAGTGGTCTGGAAGGCCTGTATGCAAAGATGCACAATCTCAGCTCAGTTTACATTTACTCCCCATGCAGAGTGTTGGAGGGAAACCAAGAGGAGTCTGCAAAAGGGCAGACAGCAGCATAAAAGTGAATAGAGAAACTTGAAATGGTGCCAGTTCTTACTGCACAGAACCTGCACCCTGCAAAGGCCTCTGTGTGTGCTGAACAGGGCACAGCAGACCATGGCGTGGAGTGCCTTTGGCTCATCCCTTTGTGTGAAGTGAGGTAAAAGTCTTTGGGGGATTGGGACCCGGTTTGAGGACTACTTCTGCAGCTGACTGTGGGGATACAGTGCTGGGGGTACTGGGCATACCCAACTGGGCTCCGTGATGTGGTTTTTGATTCATTTTGGCTGTGGTGATAGACAGTTGTTTTCTTCACTGTTTTGGTGCGCAGATTTTTCTCAGGTTTAGTGATCCTTTCAGAGCACTGTATGTGCTCAGTAGCCTGGGAGGACTTCCATTTGTTTTATTCCCATGTTTACAGGTGACCTGGTGAAAGACCCTGAATTCTTTTTTGGGGAGAAAAGAGACCTGCAGCATGATACCTTTTCCTTAATAAAAGTCAGTTACAGGCATGAGATGATAAACCATTAGTGGGCTGTTAGCTGCTTTGTAGACATATCGCTCCTGCAGGGAATCAGTGACTGCATTGTCCTTTAGTTCTTAAAAACTCCTTTTCTCATCTGCAGAAGGGGCTGATTCCCTCCCAGGGACATTAAGCCAAGAGGAAGGAAAGAGGGGTGGGGTGAAGTTTAAGAGTAATTCTGCAGCACTGTCTGTTTCTCTAAGGTTATATCCTGGAATCTGAAGTGGAGCATCTAAAGGTTTATAGGAGGCTGTTGCTTTGTAATGAGAAGAGAAGAAAATTAATTAATAGAAAAAGGAAAGGAAAAACAGAAAGGAAGGGATTGCAGAGGGTAGTGTGCCATAAATAGGGCAATGGCTTTATAATGAGACAGCTCAATGGATGTTGTGAAATTACTTGCTCAGAGATTGCCTTCAACATGGGCAGCCTGAAAATTGTTTTCCTTGTAAAAGCCAGAGCACAATCTCTGGCTGCAGATCTTGCTTTTTAAATCATGTTTTAGCTAATATGCTTTTTTTCAGAAGGCTTTGCTTTTTTTTATTGTTGTCTAGTTGTTGTTGTTGGATTTAATATAACCGGCTTTCGAAGGAATTAAGTGAATTCCAGGAAATGTTGGCTGCCAACCAGAGCTCTGTGTTATCCTTACTGAATCACGCCTGAGGACCAGATCTTGGGCCAGCCTGATTACTGTGGACTCCCTCCTGTGCACACTTCTGATGAGCCTGTGAAATTGCAATCATTTGGCTAGGTAGGCGTCAGGATGATGATTTCATATCCCAGCATAGCATGGTTAGGTGTATGTACAAAATCAGGCTCTGGGGCTGTAGGTAATACCCTCGAGATAATGCTGCTACATCAATGTTTATGATTTCTTCGAAGAGGGATAGAGTAATCATGGCAAAATGACATTGCTTTTCCTTCTTTCTGTTTCCTTTTTGTGTTGATCTTACCTTTGGGCACTGTCTTCAGCCTTTGCCTTTGGGTGGAGGTTCTAGCATGGTGCCACCTCAAAGGTGCTGAAGGCTAAGCTTAAAAAATAGACAACCCAAAGGGTAGGGAAGTACTTATCGGTGTTTTCAGAACACCTTTCCTGCCTTGCTGAAGTTCTAACTTCCACATAGAAGTATTTTGCAGTTTTGGCTCTGAAGTACTTCTAAAAACATGTTTTAAATCTGCAGCAGCTGCTGAGAGGTAGTTTGCAGGAATTCTCTAGATTGCACTTGCTTTGGGGTGTGTGCTACATCTCTTGGCGTATTCTCTTCTCTGTTTTAGGTGCTGGCTGGGTTTCACGCCAGGCTCTAAAGTGCTGTTTGTTTTCTCTAGAGCCAAGTACTTGCTAGGAACTGGAGGTCTTTGGAGGTCTGCACATCAACACATAGCCTACAGATCACATGGTCTGCAATCACAGCATCTTTTCCACATTTTGGCTAAGGGAGGGGTTTATCAGTGTGGAGAGTTTACTTCTGTCATGTGTCAGGAGTGCCTTAACGTGGCTCACATTCACATACAGGCTCTTGAGCTGTGAGCAAAGGCCTTGCAAACATTGACTCTGCAACAGAGCTGCTGGTTCGTCACGTGTCCTGAGGACTGATGCTTTGATTTATTTTGTGTGCCTTCACAAAGCTGTGAGGAAGGAAGGGTGAGCCAGCAGTTCATTGGGGAGAAAGTAAGAGAGGGAATCGAACTGTTAATGCTGGAACAGTCTCTGCTATACATCCAGCCTAGCTCACTGAGCTGGAGTTTTGCAGGGTTTGGGTACAAAGCAGCAGTGCTTAATTGCAGTTCTTGAGCACTGCCCTGATAATCATAGAATCCTAGTCACAGAATGGTTTGTGTTGCAAGGGACCTTAAAGCTCATCTATTTCTAACCCCCTGCCCCTGAGTAATCAGGCAAACTTAGCTTCCCTGCAGAGAGCCTGGGGATGGAGCAGAATGCCCTTGCAGGCTGCCTGGAGGCTTCTAGTTCAGGGCTTCTGGGAGCCTGAAGAGCTGGAGGCTTTGTGCGCAGCTGGGAGAGATTGTGGATAAAGAAATCCTGCCTTTCTTCCCTCTGTTTCCCTGGAAGAGCAATTCTCGCCTCTCTCATGCTTTCCCAACAGGACACATTGCGTTAAGTGGATCTCTGTACTGCTGGCCTTGCCAAAGGGACCATCTTGAGCTTATGTGTTGATCCAGTCTCCCCACTGCCTCCAGTGCCTGCTCTCTTTAGGAACACAGTGGCTTGCTTTCTGCCCTGAAGACAAGCAGGGTGCGTTGGCTGAGCCTCTCCATGGACATGGTCCTGAGCAACCTGGTCTAACCAACCCTGCGCAGAGAGCAGGGAGACCACAGCCATTTCTCAGATGTCCTTCCCAGGCTCGGTGAATCTGTGATCCATAATTGGAATGTCTTTTTGTGGCTGGGAGAAGCCTTGCCTAGTGTTTGAAATATGTTGATATTAATTACAGCCTCAAATAGCAGATGCACGACAAAAATAAATATTATCGCAGTGGGAGGCTTTGCCTCCGCAGAGCTGAGAGGATGCAAATATTTGTTGTCTTTCTCCGGAGTCCTGATGAGGCATCCTGATGAGGGCTTTCTGTTTGCCACTTCCTCTGAGGCCTCTGAAGCTTGAGCCTGAAGAAAGCCTTTAGAAATAGCAGCAGCATGGCTTTGGGAATATGGGGCAGTCACCCTTGGGTAGGTGGGAAGCTTCAGCAAGTCTGTGTACATGAATCAGACTGATTGTGTCAGTGTGGTGACTGGAGGAGCTCTGTCAACTCTTCTGTTTCTTCATCAAGAAGTGATGAGCTCAGACTGCAGCAACTGGGGCCCGGGATAGGCACCAGACTTGCAGCAGGAATGTTTGTCTCTGGAACAGCTTAGGGCAGGAGAAGGTTTTCCAGAATGGGGAATTGAGGCTAAATGTTTGCAGGAGTGCTGTTGGTGACCATGGCTTGAATACAGTGTGAGTGATGTCTTAAGGTCCTCCTGATTCCTTGACCCTTGCTCATGGCACTCCAGCTGCAAAGAACCACAGTTTTACTTACCAGGTTGACTTCCTGACATCTCTGGATGAAAGGACTTGTGGTGGTGGTTATGGCTTGTCATTGTGCTGTTTCCATGGAATAGCTGCTATCCCTCCCCTTAACAATTGCCTTTGAATATGTCCTCTTCATAATGAAGACTGATAACCCAGAGCTGCCTGTCAAAGCTCGGCAGCTCTGTTTATAGAGGCGTGCAATTAAAAATGGATCTCATATATAATTAAATAGGATCACGTAGGCTTTGCGCCTTGCATTCAAGAATAAAGAGGCTGCCATCTAGGAATCCAGGCAGAAAATGGAGATGCTGACAGCCAGCTCCTACTTTTATGCTAATTACTAATCATCTGCTTTGTTCAATATAATGCAGCAAGGAATTGTGCTCATGTTGAGAGCCATGTAGCCATTTCACTCCATAGAAGTGTTGCCCAGTAGCACCTCAAGAGCAAATGGGGGGGATGCTGAATGCCCAGCTCTAAGGTTGACAGCTTGTGAAAGGCTTAAACTTGTGGAAGAGCAGAAGGAATCAACACAATCCAGGAATGGTGCAGCTTCAAATGGCTGTGTCCTGGCTGCTTTGCACCATGGAGGTGCAGCTGTTTTTCAGTTTGTCCTTCCATGTAGTTGAGGTGCAACAGAAAAAAGATGATGTTCAGATTTCCTTGCTGTGGGTTTTTATTCTGGCTACCAAACCTTTGTGAAAAGCAAGTGGTGAAACTGACTGTAGTGCGTGTAGAGACACTTGTACATTTGGAGTCATCTGCAGATCTGTGTGTAGAAATGTGCATGTCTATATGTAGTTGTTTTGTATTATACAGTTTGTATCAGCCAAGATGAGTTAGTCTGGTCTCCCAAAAGCAGCTCCAGTCTTGTGAAGACTCTGTGGTGGCAAATAGGTCTATACTTGCTGCTGTGTTTTAAGGACCACCAGTTGGGTTGCTCAAAGGTGTCTTGGTCCCATTCCCTGTGGGTACCAGGACCCGCACATGGTACATTTGCAGGATAAAAGGAAGGGGTGAGGGGGCTTTGAGTTGATGAATGTGTCAAGTAAGGCATAGCCTGTCTCACACTCTTCTGTTTGGTCACTCAGGTTTATAACTCTTCCAAATGGTGTCCTCCAAATCGTGGATGTGCAGGAGAGTGATGCTGGGACTTACCACTGTGTGGCAACCAACGCCGCCAGAAAACGCTACAGCAATGCTGCAGTCCTCAATGTTCTCAAAGGTAAGTGCAGGCAGGAGCATGTTGGGCTGGGCACATCTGCCAGGTAACCATTGTGTGTGATGGCAGGCTGAGCTGAAACACCAGTGACAATCCCTGCTGCTGGTGTGGCTCTGCACATTTGGTTAAAACTCGCAGAGAAGGCATTTTATTGAAGGTTTCTCTTTACTCTGATGGGATGAGCATGCTGGGGTGGGAGGTGTTGCCACTGGGACTCGCAGCTGGCTGCTCTGCCAAGCCACAGGACTCAGCAGTCAGCAATCGCCATGGGGTTGTTTCTCTCTGTGTGCCCAAGAATTCTCTTTTGCAGGTAGATTCCAGCGGCTGTTTCATTTTAACAGCCCTAAACTCCTTTATGCTCTGGGGCTACTAGAAGGGGTCAGGCACCATGTTTGCATGTTGAAGTGCAGTGGTGTTTTGTCTTATCTCCAGTGGCCTTGGATGGCAGGACAAGTGAAGACTGGCAGGGAAAGAGGAAGATGCTTGCTTGAGCTAGCAAGTAGTTGGATGCTGGAGTAGTTGGCAAGGCTGTGTCTATCCTGGGTTGCCTAGCAGGCTCCAGAAGGAGGTGAAGCAGGTGACATCCAGCTTGTATTCTGTGTCCATATTGCTGGCTCTTCGCTGAGATGTTGGGTGGGCTCCAGAGAACTTGTTGTGGTATTTGAGAACAGCCTCAGCTGGGATTTCTTCTGCTGACACAGACCATTGGAGCAAGGCTTTGGCTGTGAGCTGCCTTTTGCTTCCCGATCTGGGCCTCAGTCTCTGAGTGCCTTTTTCTTTGTACACCAAGAGTGCAGTGGGCAAGTCTGGACATGAGAACATAGCAGAGAGCCTAAGTGCAGTGGGGACTCCAGACTCCAGCATCCTTCCCAGCACGCCTGGCTGCCCCCCAGGGTTGTATAATCCTTGTCCTGCAAGTGGACAAACTCACCAGGGCTGGGAGTCTGACTAAGCCTGCCCTTCACTCAGGCCACGTCTGTCTCCTATGCTGATCCCGGTATATTCTGTAGGCAGCTTTAACCTTGAAAGCTCTGAAATCCTTCCCAGCCCCTTTTGTCTTTGTTTAGGATTGTGTTGCTTGGCATTCTGCTACCAGTGTATTTTCACAGAGATGGCTTTGCTGTTCATCCATCAGCAGGGAGTGTAATTAAGTGTGGAGCCCGAGAACACACCTCTGATCAATGGATTGTGTCATGGAGGTAATCTGTGTGGAATCTGCAGAGAATTTGTGAGCAGTTGAGCACCCTGTATCTAATTGCCAGCCCCTGCCAGATCCTCTGTGTGTTTAATGAGGCACCAGGCTAGGGGAGCACTGCTGCGGGCAGTTCCACAGTGCAGAGGCAGCTCCCTGCTTGGGTCTGCTTTGCTATTGATAAGTAATATTGATCAAGCTACAAAGGTGAATATGCCGTCCTTGGCATCACAACTCGTTCTGCATAATTGTATCTTGTAACTCTGCAATGTTTAATCTGCTTTGCAAATGGAGGCAGTGGAAGAGGTTAAATGGGAAGCGTTCCTTCTGGAGTACCAGCCGGCCCGAGCAGATTTCTGCCTGGAGTTCTCACCCAAATCTCGCTTCTGCAGCACCACACCACCCGCTGGCTGCAAAAACAAATATGTGAGGTTGAGTTTTTCACCAGATTGAGCAGATAGTGATGAAAAACATGCCTGTTAAATCTCGGGGGGGGGAGGAGGGGGGTTATAATTGGGGAAAAGTATCTCTGAGACAGATGGGACACTGCAATGACCTGTGCAGGCTGCAAACTCCTCCAGGAGTGACTGGCATGGTATTGATCCTGTTTTGTTTCAGCACTTCACCATCAGAGGCACGTTTTTGGATGCCTAGCTTGGCTTGAGGAGTCTTTCCCTCTGTGTTCAGTAGCAGCTGATAACAGTGGACTGGGGTGAACTGGTCAGGCAGAAATCCTTTGCTGGTTGTAACACATAAAACCAAACTAAACCAAACCAAAGGAAACAATAACCTGAAACACAGTTATTTAGTGTGGCTAACTTGGGAATATCGGGGACCAAAGGCCCATGTGCTTGCAGACAGGAGCAACTAAACTACATTTTCACCCCCTTGCTAATGGCTCCTGAGTGATTTGTGCTGAGGTAAGATGGGAGCCCCAGTCATTCAGTCCAACTGCAGTGCCAAGGTCCCTGGAAAAGGTTTGTTCTGGGAATTATTCCACCTCCCCTATTAAAGGCTTTTTCTCAGTAGAGGCAGCAATTAGCATGACCCCCTTCTGGCATATTTTCATGGTCTAAAACCCCCAAAATGTTTCCCTTGTCAATGTGACTTCCCCATCACATGGAGGCTCCGTGTTGTGTGCCAGAGGCTGGGCCCACGTTGGTGTTACTCAGGGCAGAGTGCAGCGGTGCCTCCTTGGGCTGTAAGTGCTGCAGATGTTTCAGCTGTGCAGACTTCATGGTGCAAATTTCCAGACCTTCCCTTGGGAAGTGGTGTTTTGAGCTGGAAGGAAAGAGAGCAGACAGGACAGCGGGATGCAGTCATGCAGACCTGAAACAGAGCCTGCTGTTGTAACAGGGGTAACTGGGGTTTTTTCCTTTGGATCTCCACTGCTCCCCAAGGGATGGAGTACCAAGCACATCTGGCAGCTCCATCCTTTTGCTTCTCACCTGAACGCATGATGAACACTGCAGCCCTGCTGTGCTCTCTGCCAAAAAGGGCATTAGGGGCTGGCTGCAGGATGCTTTGCCCAGGCGCTCTGTCTGCGTGTGCTGCCTTTCCTTGGGGTCAGCTGTCAGTGGGGCTGTGTCCTGTTTCTTGTAGCTCCTTTCTTTGGAAGCAGGCTCGGGAGTCATACTCTGAATTAATTTATAAAGACTTAATTCCCTGCATGTCCTGATTGTGGTCCCAGGTCCTTGGCGTACACAAGGAAGTGTCACCGTGCTTCATAAAGCAGTTCTCTAAGAGTAGCAGAAGAGCTTGTGGAACATGACATTGTGTAGTCTCAGCAGGTCACTTTGCCTGTCGCTTCACTTCTCCCCTCCCTGTCACGCACACACTTGCTCTTTATGTGTTTTCTTGGGGATAATGACTACCTCTTCCTGTGGGTTTGCTCCACAATTAGTACAAATGTGGCTTGCATCCCCAGTGCAGCACAAATAACTATCACAGCCTGGGCTGCTGCTAGCACAGTGCTTCATTGCAAGGACTTTGTCCATTTAAATGACACAAGCGGTGTTGCTCTCTGTAACTCCCACAGCATCTTCCACACTGAATGCATGTTGGGATCTCTCTTCTCCATAGCTAACCCAAATTTCACTTTCCTGCAGCTCACCTATTATTCTTAGTTGCATGTTCCACATGCTGCAGTAAGTGCAAGAATGGGGACAGCAGATGAGGGTGATGGGTGTCGATAAAGCAGAGCTGAGGACTGGGCTGGGCATGCTACTGAAGAGCCTTCCAGCAGATGAGCACGTCCCCAGTGAGTTGGGATTTAGTAGTGTGTTATTAGAGATGACACTGTGAGATTGCCGTTGGCAGAACATCATTTACGTTGACAGTTGTAGCAGCTTGCTGCAGCAGTGTCCCAGGAAATGTATTTTTCAGCCAAATATTTTTATGAAATATGATAACAGGGACAGAGCTTGGAGGCAGCTGAAACACCTTCACGTTTTTGTTCTTTTGGTGTTGGTACCTGCAAACACTGCAATGCAAAAGGAGAGCCTGGCTCTGGATGCTGGCACTGGGTGAGTCCTGCTCTGAAGGGCTCTGGGACAGTACAGCTACTAAATGGCATGAGGTTTGGGGATGGAGGGGAAGGTGGTGATGAAGTGAGCAGCACTCACAGTTGGCCACCACCTCATAGAAACAGACGTGCTGTTACCACAAGTGGATTTTCAGTCCCTGCATGTGTGAATGACGTGCTGGATGCTGGGCTGGCACTCAGCCTGAGCCCTGATGACATGTGCTCTGCTCCCCTTGCAGCTCTGAACACAGTACCATGTCCCTTACAGGGAAGTTCAGATTCAGGTCAGTGCTGCTGTGGTCTCACCTCCCTGACTACAGCTGGGTGTTGATCCCATTGTGTGTCCTGCCATTGATGGGGAAGGACAGTGTTAGCCAGAGAGAGGTGATGGTGCCCATGGTTAAGAGTGGTCTTCCTTCAGCAAGAACCTATGGGGAAGACCTATCCACAGCTGTGTTTGTGAGCACAGAATACAGCTTAAGGCTGTGCTTCTGGAAGGCAGGAGGGTCATGGAGATGCTTAGGGAGAGAAAACATGGGGTGGGATAAAGCAGCTGTATTTTTTCTGTGAGTTGTTGGTGATGCTTCACCTCTGGAGAGGAAGGAATCTCAGTTCCAGCCTTCCGTTCCTATGTCCCTGTTCTCTGTGCCTCTTCTGCTGGGCCCAGACTTGTATCTCTTTTCCCTCTCTTAGCATCTGTTTTTCTTTGCTCTCTGGTCTCTTGCTTTGCCAGCTTAACTAGTAAGCAGAGAACTGCTCACCGCTTGCCATCCAAAAAGCTCAGTTATAGGGACTCTGTCTGTGTGTGTTTCTGAAGCTTGTTGTCTCAAGTGCCTGGTATGTGAAGCTGTTTTCATACTGCATCTGCTGGATTGTGTGAAATGCTCCTGATCCTCCTCTGTGCAGAGGGTGCAAAGCAGACCACTGAGTGTGACTTCAGAGGATGGCAAGATCAAGGAGGAGATACACAGCATTTTTTACTTAGTAAATAGATATTTAAAGCTGCAGGTGCCCTTCTGCCTGACACAAGCTGTAAAATTCCCTTTACTGAGTCAAACAATGCTAGAGATTTCAAGCATGCATGGAACAAGATTGAGACCACAGATTCTGGGTGAAACTTGTGACGGACTGGTGCAGACACATGTCAGGCACCCACCCAAACACACAGCTCTCTGCTGGGCTGGGGTTCGTGCGGGGCCAGCATCACAGCTCTCACATCCCCAGGGAAAGCTGCTCGTAGCTCAAGTGTCACAGCCTGCTCCCAGGAGCCGGAGGGGGAGGTTGAGCTCAGCTGTCTGTGAAGTTCGGTGGGGCTATGATCTGCCACGCTCCTGACAGCTCAGCAGCCTGCGGTGACAGAGGGTTTGATACAGAATTCAGAGCCCTCACCTCCCATTAAGCACAACAGCTAAGCCTGGGGTTGGCACTGAAGTGAGTGGCAACAGAGGTGTCAAGGATAATAGAGCAGAACAAGGGCTGGGAATAGGTGAGCTGTTTCCAGGTCCGGAGGGGAAACTGATCTCTCCCATAGCTGTGCTTGATGTTTAGAGCTGTCAGATATGGCCAGGCACATGTGTTACAGGCAGCTCTTACTCTGACTCCTGAAAGCTAGGAATGGCTGGATTCAGGAATGGTTTGCAGTCCTCCAGTGTTCTCCACATGTATGTCTTAGTAATCCAAGTCTGCTGCACTTCTGAGGCTTCCTGAAGTAAGAGCCAGCACTTGGTAAGGCTCGGACTGAAGCAGGTTTAAGCAATAAGCTCCATTCAGCTGTCCTCTGGGAGTCTTTTGGTGGTGGTGTAGTGCAGCGGTGGAGCAGCACATCTGCACTACAGAGATCACACCTGGCCTTCCTGGAGGGTATTGAATGGGCTATGCCTGCGTGGTGAAGCTGAAGGGAACTAAGAATAGAGATCTGAATTAGGTCAATGGCTTGCAATGGGCTGTGGCACACAAGGTTGATGTGGTTGGGTTCCTGATGGCACTTGTTAATTATTAATCACCTGTGTTGCAGCAGCTCTCTGAGGTCGAGGGGGAGCGGTGCCCTGCAGCACTTCCAGCATCCTAACAGCTGGAGTGAAGATGTGAGTGTTCAGATGCATGGCAAACAGAGTCCTGTTGCTTCATTCATGGAGGAGCCTTGTCCTTGAGTCACAAACCCATTAGGTCATTGGTAATCTTAGGTGGTGCTAAGGAGCAAAAATGGGGTGAGTTTGCCCAGGGGGAGGCTGAATCAGGAGCTAAACTGTGCTGTTCTGCGCACTTCCTTGGATATGTTGAGTGCCAGACATTGCTCAGGACACAGCTGGGAGTTTGCCTGAAGTAACTGGGATATGCTCTTGCCCAGTTCTGTCTCCAGTGCAGCCTAAGGACAATGCCACATGGATTATGAGAAGCAAGAAAAGAGGAGGAGGATGGAATAAGGAGAGGCAGATGGTGTTGCCAAACACCGTGTCTTCAGGCACTGCCTTAGATTGGGGCTCTCTCTGGCACTCAGCAAGAGTCCAGCCAAAGGGCTTCGACAGAATCCATGGCTATCAGTAATGATCTTTCCCCATGGAAAACCAGCTTTCCTTCCAGACTTTTCCTAGAAAAACAGATTTGCATTGTCCTGAGTTAATGCAGATGCATCCATCTGCTTTTAGTTCTTCCTTCCAAGTTGGCAGTCGTTGTTTGCTGCCAGACCGTGTTACTGTAGGCTCCCAGCATGTTGTGTATTTGAAGTGTACCTTGTAGGAAGCATTCCGCATACCTGGCATCAGGGAGAGCACGCTAGGACGTGGCTTCCCATAATGTTTCCCTTGTCAAAGCTGTTCATGACAGTAATGTGAAGGGCCACCTCTGGCAGATGGCATGGGGCAGAGCACTAGCCCTGGGTGCAAAAGGGACAGGTTGTGTCCTTCTGCACAGCCCAGGGCCTCCAGCCTGTTCCCTCTCTGCTGTCACTGCTGTATGTGAATTGCAAATAGATCTGATGTGGCAAATAAATCTGACTTGCAAATAGAGCTGATGAAATAGGTGTCAGCCCCTGGGAAACATCAGCCTCTCAGCACAAGGAGGAAGTTACTGGAGCAGAATGGCTCCAGTCACAGAGGCAAGGTGAGGTGACTGAGTAAGGAGGAGTTTCAGGGCTTGTGGCCTGTGAGCCAGAAGGGTCTTCTGCTGACCATGTCTCTGTGCCAGAGGTGACAGCATTTTTACCTGCCTCACAGCCTTTCTTTCTCCTGCATCATCCTCCAAGGTGATGTGCTGGCCTAGCAAAATGACAGGGAGAGCTGCTGTAATGATGGTTGTACAAGTCTGGGAATGTTCGCACTGAATCCCAGGGGCTGGCAAACTTAGATCCCCAGGGTCATTTGGTGGTTATTGATTTGGGGAGGGGGGATGTTTGTATTTAAGTCTCTGATACTGTGGCTTTTGTTAAGGATCTTGTGATGCTTTCTGGCTATTACTTTACAGTAGCATCAGTCTTGTCAGCTGTGGAACATGCCTGGTGTAGTGTGGTGGTTCCTGTTGCAGTGATAACTGCAAAACATTCCCTTGCAGCCCTTATCTTTCTTGTCCTTGTTTCTGGCAGCTGCTGGGCAATGACTGGGCTTGCAGTGCTTTAAGGGCTCAGCTTAGGTAACATAAGCTGTCTGGGTCTCAGGGTTAGGGCAGAAGGACTGCTCTGTCATTCCCCAAACTTCAGAGACACTGAGGTACCTCTGCTCCTTTCTTTGTTTCTCTTTGTTGGCTTCTCATGTCATCTAGAGGCTTAGCTCCTACTGGACACCGAGCGGCTTTCTTGTAAGGAGTTTAAGATCTTCGAATATGTGCTAGGAACAGTTAAAGGCTTATTCATTGATAGTTATTATCTAAAATGTTGGCTTTATTAATCCTGCTCCAAGACGGTCCTCAGTGTCCACTGTGCCCTAGGCTTGTGTTTCCTGTTCCCTCTGCCACATTAAAACCCATGCTCTGATTCTTCTGCCTCCCAGAAATGCCCTGCGACTTATCTTCAGGCTTTTGAGGATCCAGATCCATGGCCTGAGGTCTCCAACCCTTTCCCAACTTGGAGCCTGTGGCAGAAGACCAGAAGAGCCCCAGTTCTCAAAAGCAGCAGCAGCTCTTTGTGCAAGGGGGCTCTGGGGCTGTGTGACTGTGCCGCCGGTGTGGCTCCTCCTGTTTATTTTGCCTGGCTCCCACTTGGAGCGGCACAAATGCTTCCAAGCGCTCGCTGGGGAAGCGAGCAGGAATTCCTCGTGCAGTCTGGCTGGCTCCCGGCCCTTTTGGCGTGATGAAGAGCAGTTGCAAATGCATGTACGCAAACAGAGAGCCAATGTTGACAGCTTTACAGGAGGTGGAGTGGTGGGCAAAGCACGCTCCGACTGCTCTGCAGCAGAGCTGAACGTACCCTGGACATGTAAAAGTCTGTATCCTGAAGGATCAATGGTTTAGGAGTGGGAGAGGAGCCCCTCCTAAGAATCCAAGGCGATTCCTGGAAACCTGCCACTGCTCTGCCTGTTTCAGGGCTTCTGATTACAGATAGTTCAGGTTGTCAACTTGCGGCTGAGCAAGTACATTAAAGGATTTAACTTCTGAGCTGCAATCTGTCAGCTGTATAAAGAAGTTGAGGGAAATGAAAGAGGGGAGTGCCTGATGGCCCCTCTGCCTGTCTGGACTGGGATCCATGTGCTCCCCATGCTTCCAGACACAGGACACAGAGCTGGGAAGTACTTTAACAGCCTCTTTGTCAAGCCAAGTGAAAAGCAGTTCTAAGAGCAGATCCTCCTGCCACACTCAGTGTGTCACTGACCCCAGAAGCTGTGATGATGCCGATGTGAGGAGGGTGTCCAAGTAGAAATGAACACTCTTGTTCCAAACTCATTAATCCTTCTCTTTCCAGCCCCCTTTCTTTGTTTTAATGCACAGAAGTGTATTCCATCTATTAAATTCTCTATTTGGTAGGTACCTCTATGCAGACGTTAAAGGAACAGGTTTTGTGCCTGCTATTAGAAGTACAGGTTGCACTGTGTATTTGGGGATGTTTGTTGACTTCTTTATCAGGGATCTTGTGATCATAATTTGAGTTACAAGTGGTGTATGTGGACGCCTTTTAATGGTGCTAAGAAAGTGATGGAACTTCAGCGTTTTAATCATTTATGCATGTTTCTTTGTACGGTGCTTTAAAGATGACAAATGATGTGTAGCTGTTTTGCTGCAGCACTAACTTAGTAAGTAGGAAGAGAAGCTCTGTCCCCATTCGAAAACATGGAGATAAATCTTCCCCTGTTCAGCGTTTCAGTGAAATGTTTGCATTGGCAAATGTGTAACTGCTTGCAGAATGTTTTGACATATGAGGTAAAAAGACAATGCAAAACAAAGACAATACAAAAGTGATTTACTGAGCTCATTTATACTATTGGGCAGAAGAAAACAACCCTCTTGCCCCCATACAGTGTCACTGGTGCAATAAAAGCCTCCCTTTTCAGCCTCCCTTCCAAGATAGGTCCAGTGTTAACCCAGGCGCGCTGTAGCTGCCTGAAAAGTGAAAGAGAAAAGAGCATTTCTGCTGATAGAGGCTGTGAAACAAAGGCTCATCCTCTGCAGAGGAGTTTACAAAGCTGAGAACCATCAGAGCAGCACCAAGTGTTTGGTGAATTGAGTCCAAAATCTCATAACTGAGAGTCATCCCTCCCCAGCTTCAGTGATGGACAAAAACAGAACTTGGATCCAAAGTGCTGCAGGGTTCAGTATAGCAAAAGTGGAAGAAAATCCCAGAAGAGCAAATGGTAAAAGGGTATGTGGTTGCCAGAGCTGTGTTTGGGAAGAAGAGGAGGCAATGTTTAACTTGTGGTGCTTTGGGGATGCCTGAGTTGTTGGGTGTCAGGAGGGCAGCACTCAGCATCTCTTGCCACTTGTGAAAATTACTGGTACTGATCTTCTCTTGGCTGCTTTGCTTTTGTGTTTGCTTTGCTGTGGTCAGGTGAGAACGTAACAGAAGAAAAGCTTGTTGGTAGGCAGGCTCAGGTTTGAGATCTGACACAGTTTATATTGTCCCCAAAGCAGATATTGCCATAGTGTTAGGATACAGCCAGACAAGTGTCCTGCCTAGAGACTTTACATGCTGCTTATCCCCTGTCCCTTGTGTAGCCCGGAAGTAGAAATCCATTGTAGATGAATTGCCAGGAAAGTGTAAAGGAAGGAGGAAGGCAGGTGTAGAGGATGTCTTATCTCCTCTGGGCTGCTGTCAGCTTTCTCCCTCAGCAGTCCGGGAGGTCTGCGGTTTGTCAGAGACAAGGGAGAGAGCTCGGAGTGGGAGTGGGAGCAGGACATGCTCTGCAAACACAGCATCTGCAGTTTTGAAGGTGTGTGCTCTGCAGTGGGTAATTTGCTCCTTTATTGTCTGCAGAATAACAGCAGTGACAGCATTGACTTTCTCTAATGAACAGCTGCTCAGTGCTAGCATCTATTCCCGAAGGAGGCTCGCAGGGATGAATAGGGTTTCATGCTCCTCCTCCAGAGAGGGTGAGAAAGTTCACAGAACACAAGATTGTGGCTTGATTGTTGGGTATCTCTGAATCTTGAACTGCTGACAGCTGAGAGTTGAATGTGTCACCATGCAAGTCATGTTTCACCTTCCAGCACTTCTGCTGAGGCAGGGTGTTTATGGAGTCGGGAGAGAGGTGTTCGTTCCCATCCAAGAAGTCACCTTCTTGTCACTGCAAGCGACCATCGCAAATTGGCTGAACACACCCCACCTTCCTCCTGTTGCACTGCCTCAATTCTTTGCTGGAGCTCTGTACTAACAAGAGCAGGGAGGCAGGAGGGGGTGGCTGATGAATTATGGATGCTGTAGAGACAGAGCCACGTTGTAAACTCTTAGAGTTTGAAATCACTCATGTATGTTATAGCTCAGGCTATCACTTCAATAAACATTCTGAGCTTTGTCCCAAGCCTCCTTCCAAATCCCTGCCTAAAGCTCAGCACTGTGTTTAGCACCCTACAGTTGGGTTTCTTTCAGTAAAAGAGGGTAAAATTGGTCCACCTGATTCAGAAGGGCAAAGAGTCCACAAAGGTGGCAGCAAGTTTTGGTATGAATCCATGGGTTGTTCCTTGGGCTGCACAAAGGTTTTGCTTAGAGCAGCTTTGCTACTTGGAGAGACAAAACAAAGCTGAGGGGGAAGAAATTTCAAAGCCCAGGTTTTAAATAGCAGCAGTGTGACAGCATTTAATGCCACAGAACAGGCAGCATGGTACAGGTGCATTCAGTGACCTGTTTTGTTCTGGCACTCAAAGATGTTTTGGAAATGGCAGCTCTTTTTTCCTTTGTGTTCTGACAATATTCCCTCTTGACCTTCTTGTAATGGCAGTGGAGACAAGAAAAAGATGATGGGTTTACTCTTTGATGTTTGCTGGAATCCCTGTGTGGAGGTTTCCCTGGTTAGCTTAGTTCTTGGGAACTCTTCAGACCTAGTTCATAGCAGTTAACCTGCGAGCCACTGTGTCTGGGCAGCCTGTTGAGATAGCAAGTGGAAAATGTACTCTGAAGAGGGCTCAGTTTAAAGAGGAGCTTGACTTGCAATCTTGCTTTGACAGACCCACAGTGAAATACAAAGCTGGAGAGAAATGCGTTTGTGTGTGCATATGGTGCAAGGAGCATTCATCCATGCACACACCCAGGAATGCACTGGGAAAGCAGGCAGAGCTGTTTGGTTTTGTAATACAGTTTCAATAATAATCAGCAGCAAACAGACATGGAGTCTGGGATAATACGTTTTCCCAATAGCTTTTCAGAGCTGAAGCCAGAGTTTTGTCTGAGAGTGAAGGAAGCAGAAATGGATGTTTGAGCTACAGATGCCTGTGGCTGGTACCACACTTGGTTGTCAGAAAAACATTGAGTTTGACTGTCAGGAAGCCCTCATACTAACTCTCTCTTCACCTTCTACAAGGTAAATAAGGAGCTGATAAGTAGCTGGTTGTCAACCCTTTGGGTCTTCAGGCCTGATTTCTGCTGGCTGGTTACCTGGCCATCAATGAGCTCCTTGTTCTTTCCCTTGCAGAGCACCCACATTGCAGGATGGACAGCATCATAGCGAAGGGTGGCACACGGTGCTGCTGCCGCACTGTTCATGAGGTGGTGAAGCGTTTCCTTGGTCCTTCCCCAGCTTGAGGCCTCAAGGAAAGGTGAAGCTATGGGCTGTGCCTTTACAGCAGCACTTCATGGTGGCTCTGCTATATCAAGAGGTTGCAGAGTTGGGTTGATGGCTCCTGAGGCTGTTTCAGAGTGAGGGTTTGCGCAGCTCATAAAATCCCTCTCCTAGTGACTGACAGCACTACAATGCAGCTGTCCAGGGACCGAATGATGTGGAGCAAGAGCCTTCACATGGAGTTTCTGTAACCTGTAAAGTGCTTTTGCCAGCCAGCACCTGAGGCTATGCACCTGAATGCAACAGACAAGTGTTTAAGTCAGATTTGAGGAGCTTTCTCTCTTTCTGTGCCCTAAGCATGGTGCGGAAAGCTGCTTGGAAATCTGGCAGGGAATATATTGCCATCTGGTTGGTGTTATTTTTTACTCTACGTTTATTTTTTTCCCCAGCACTGCAGAAAAGAACAGCTTCTTTTCTCCAGTGTCTTCCCAGCGCTGTGCCCTTCCTGTAATGGCTGCTATGAAAGCCTTTTCCTTCTAGTGCTTTCTCATGTGTTCCCTTCCAGATCCTGGCTGGAAAGCTCCTTCTCCTTGATCTTTCTCCGATGTTGCTTCATCCCTCTCTGCTGTATGGGTAGAGGAAGGGTAGAGGTCTCGTGTCCTAGGCAACCTCACCCATCCAGTCGGTTCTTGCTGGAGTCCCTGCACTCAGTTGCTTTGCAAGAGTAATGATGACTTGTGGGTTGCAGTGCTTTGTTGATCTGGAGTTAAAGGAAAACTGTGGTTCCAGAGAGCCTTGTGTTTCTCTGATCCTTTAGCTTACATGCCTGTTGTGGAAGTTCTCATGGCTATTTTTGCATTAAGCCCATTTTCTGTCTCAGCAGTTCTCAAGCTCAGCCTTGGTGCCACAGTTAAGAGTGGGCAGGACTTTGATCTGTTTGTCAATGAAGTCTCTGAATCCATAGTCTGATGTGGTTTCTTCTCCTTCCTCTTCTGTGCCCAAGTTGTCGTGCTGCACCTGGACATGATGGCTGCAGACTGATGGTGTCTGTAGGTTGTGTATGAACGTAGCAAAGCCCTGGCCATACTGGATGCATAACAGGGCATTGTATGTGCCTGTACACCCCAGGTCCTCTATGTAGCACACTTGTTCTTCTGGAAGGAAGATAGCTGGCTTGGCTTCTCCTCTGCGCCCCATGGCAGCTCCTGTTGCTGGTGTTGCCCATGTCTGGGATTGCAGTTTAGTGTGGTCCAGCCATTGCCCCAGTGCAGACCACCAGTGCTCCTCGGTCTCTGCTTCCATCTGCTGGACAAGCTCTGGCTCCTGCTCTCTGCCATTTTCCCTTGGTGCCTCAGGGGTTTTGCTAGCTCATTTTAAACTGTGCTCATGTAATACTACAGATGGATGTCCCTTTCACACATGTATGGGCTGCAGGAATATTTCAACGTTGAACTAACTCTGTTTTGCAAAGCTACTGTGCTAGAGTAAATGGCAACAAGCCTGGAGGTGGGCTGAGCACAAGGATGCAGCAGTGCCTGTGTGCTGAGGCCAGAGCTTCTCTGATTTGTATCCCAAAGTCAGGTATGGGGGAGTGATGCTTGGATGCCACATGAATGGTCAGACATGGGCCAGGCCAGAGATGCAACATTGCAAGTGCCATCTCCAGAAGTGACCACAGCAGATGATAGAGGAAAGCATGTAAAAAAAACTGGGCAGGGAGAATAATGTGCTTTGCTTGGACAGTCAGGGGTGTGGAAACATGCTGGGGACTGCATTGAGACCTTTGTATTTAACAGTCCTGCTAAATCAGTCCTTCATGAGCTTGCCTGAACTTGGGTTTTGAACTGTGTAGTATCTCAGGACACTGAGTTTATACTGTGTAAAAAGGTTCTGCTGTTATTTATTTGAGACCTGCTGCCAACAACTTTCCTGCTAGATAATGGGAGCACCCAGAGCAGGTCTAAGAATTGCTTGCAGCTCGTCTGCAGTTATTTCTCCTTTCACGAGGACAACAACAAGTGTCCCTCAGACATACTTGAGAGAGCTGGAAGAACGGGGTTGCTGGGTTGTTGAGGGTTATGAGCAGTCTGGTCTGCTCAAGAGGGCTCAGATTGTTTTCATCTGACAGCAGAAATTTGGCTGCTGCAAAGGCATTTCCTTAACCTTCCCTTAACCCCTGCTCAGCAGTGGGCAGACACAGGCAAGAAGGTTCATTTCGAGCAGAAACCATTTCCATCTTATGCTCGAGATGTTGTATAATGCAGCCTATAGATCTTCCTGTAAACAGTGCTGAATTTACTGTTGGCTTTGACTGTGTGCTTTCTCCTCCAGATGTGTAATGACTGAGTCAGTTTTCGTGCCATCAGATGAAGGCCTGGACACAGGCTTGACCACTCTTTGCTGCCATTTACAGTACAGCAGCAGGATGTTGGAATTTGACCAAGTTACTAGATTGTTTCTGAGCTCTTACAGTGCCTTTCCAAAGGGTGTGTTTGTTGCTCCATTTAAGGATAGCTGTGGCTTGTCCCATCAAATGAGCAAAACATCCACTTAACAACAGTTGATGAAGGTGCTGGGTTGAAACTGCTAATTTTCCATGTGAAAATCCTGATGCTAATTTTGACTGGGGAAAGATGGTGAGAGTAAATCTTTGTCCATTTCTTTAGCAAAAATACCACAGTTATGGCAAAGCAAGACTTCCAACCCATTATCATGCATGGAACAACCCATGGGGTGTCTGGGCTCCACATTCTCTGTTTTCCCAGGGACTTTGCAATTTAGAAGGCCAGACTTTCCTTTCTCTTTTTGACTCCAGGTTCCCAGGCAGCAGGAGGAGATGTCACCATCATTGCTGCTCCTGAGAACACCACGGTTGTGGCTGGGGAGAGCGTGGTGATGGAGTGCATGGCAGCTGCTGATCCCACCCCCTTCGTCTCCTGGATACGACAGGGTGAGCATGAGGGACAGGGTCAAGTTTTTGTTGTCCAGAGGAACCTGTGGATACTTCATGTTTAAAAAGATCTATTAAAAAGTTGGAGAATCTGTGGGACTGTAAGAGCGCTTATTACAGCAGTACGTAATGGCATGGGTGATGTCGCAGTGTAGGGTGTCCTTGCTAAACTGGAAGTACTAATTAAATCTAGAAGGTTACAAAGCATGCAGTTCACTTTATAGTTGATTGACCTGTGAAATATATGCAGCTGTAATGCCTGGATGCCTTTTGATCTAAATTAGTCATCCTTATTGTATGAGCTTGAGTAGTGAAGGTCATGAGATGGAGTCGGGTCTGTGCCACTCCTGCAGGGACTCAGAGGTTAGTGGGGATTCTGTGAATCCATCTTGGCCTCAGAGAAATAACTTGTATGATCTTGCAGGATTATAAAACATGGGAAGAGTTTAATCCTTGCAATGGCTGTGCGTGCTGGGAGGTTTTTATTCACACTCTTACTGTGGTCACATTGGTAAGGAAGGATTGAGGTCTCATCAGAGCAGTACAGATGAGCCAGACTGGCATGTGTTAGCCAGGGCTGATAGCCTAAGTCATGAGTAGGGTCCTAGTGTCACTTCAAGTGTTGCATCCATCATATGTGTTTCAGAGGCTCTGCCTGAAGATGTTCTCAGCTCAGGAGCTGATTCTTCCCCATAAAAGGCTCTCAGTGATTTCCATAAATTCAGGTCGCTATTTAAGACTCCTCTCCCCTGTAACCATTTATTGTGGTTGGTCTTCAGCCCAGACTTGTTCACAGGCAAGGATTTTAGTGTATATAAATATTTCCTCTTCCCCATAAAAAAGTACCAAAAATACCTCGGAGGATACAGCTTTGGATTAAATGTTCTGGCAGAAGTGTTTCTGGTTTATCCTGTGCACTTCACAATTCCAGATGCATGCTAGATCACTTAATCATTGCTTTGCTGAGAGCTGCTGATGCCTGTAGTAGAGTAGATATTATTAATTGTCACTATGAAAGTTTTTGAATGGGGAGGAAAAGGAGGAGGAAAGGTTGATGAAAGGGTTCCTTGCGTGCTTTGTTTTAAACTGGTTGCTTGGTCTCCCCTGTGCTTCCCGTGTGGACTCTTCAATTAGAAAAGATGGATTAACAGTGTTAGCAGTTCTGTGTTATACAAGTGTGTTTCTTTCCAAGGCTTCATTAAGGAGCAGGCTGGGTTACTGGATGATTAGTCATGTAGGTAACACTGAGGATTGTACCTCCAGGTTGCCAGTTTGGCTCTTGCCAGCCTTGGTGGTGTCAGCTAATTGCTACCATCTGGAGTCAGGTTTTCAAACTGCTCCAGTGCAAAAGGGATGCACAGATTTTCCCCTCCTCTCAGCATGCAGCCACTGAACTGTGAAGCCATCTAAATACTCCCAAACTGTGGATGGAGGGGGCAGCGGATCTGATCTCAGCTGCATTCCCTGCTGATGGCGCTAAGTAGGTGCAGCTGCTCACAGTGAAGGTGGAGAGCTTGCTGCTGTCTGGATACAGGCTCAGCTGAATCTCTGAGAGGTAAAGGCAAACCAGTGTGAAGTTTTGCTGTCTAAAAGACATCCATGCTTTTGCAGGTGGAGAGGTCTGGTGTTGGACAGCTGTGCACAAACTGGCTGGATGTGCCAGAGCTGGCCATGGGTACCTGACTTCCCATCCAGTGCTGAGAATAAGCAGTGCCCAGCTGAGGAGCCCAGGGCTGTTTGAAGTTGTAGAAGGACAGCTCACGTTCTGGCCAGGGAGCCAGAGCCAGCCTTTCCTCCTTCCCTACTCAGCAGTGCTGAGCATGTGGCCAAGCAAATGGGAAGACAGCAGCTCATGGCCCAAGCACCAGAGCCCCAAGGAGAATCAGGTGTCCTTCTGGTACCCTGCAGATCAGGAGCCAAGCTGAGGGCAAAGAATGAATTACGAAGCTCAGTAAACTTTGGTTCATGTCTGGGACCCAGAGGAGGGAAGAACCCCATAACTGTTAGTGAGTGATACAGTGCTCTTGCTGACATCTGCATTAATGTGCACAGGGGTCATCAGGCGGATCCAGGAGCTTTTCCAAGATGCGTGTTAGCGCAGCTTTGCCTTGAATGTGCTATTCCTAGGAGTTCTCATTGCAGGCACACCCTACATATCAGAGACCATTTTGATCCAAAACAGAACAACCGGTTATTACAGGCTAAACTGAACCTTAGGCCAATGTTGGCTTGGGCTGGCTGATGCTTGATGAAATGCTGAGGAGTGTCCCAGCAGGAATCCTCCTCTGGGCTAGGGCTTGGGATCTGGGGGTCTCTCCACTCCCCAGCTGTAATCCTGACTCTTCACAAGCCCTCATAAAGGGGGGCCTCACTGGGGCTGCCTCCCACATTTGTGCACGTTTCTTCCTGCAGATGGAAAGCCCGTTTCCACAGATGTGATTGTGCTGGGCCGGACAAACCTCCTTATCCCTTCCAGCCAGCCCCATCACTCGGGGGTGTACGTCTGCCGTGCTAACAAACCCCAGACCAGGCAGTTCGTCACAGCTGCGGCTGAGCTCCGGGTCCTTGGTGAGTAAAGAGCAGAGTAAATGCTCCAGGTAGAAATCCTGACCAGGCAGGTGTGGGTTACATGGGCCAACATCCGGGAGATCTTCAAGTTGTGACTGTGGCCTGTGCTGGGTGAGATGGGAGCCAGGTTAGAGCCAGGAGGCCCTGGGTTGGGATAGTTCTCAGTGGGAGTGTCTCCTCTTTAATTTGGAGTTTAGTTCCTTGTATTTACTGAACCGTTTTATGCCTTATTCTTGTTCTCCAGGGTTCCCTCATGGAAATCTGTATCAGCAATTAACTTTCAGTATTGTGGAAGCCAGCAGGGAGAACAGCCTAGGATCAGGGAACGCAGCACATGATTGATAGAGAATTTATTTTTCCTTTTGGACAGAGTCTAAATTGAGCCTCTAGAGTCTGCCTGGCAAATCCTATCTTGTAAGCAAAGCTGCTACTGAATAAAACATAGCACCGAGTGGGGAGGAGAAGGGATTTGCTTTGCTATCTTTTCCTCCTCCTTCCTGCGTTAATTTGTCGTCTCTCCTCCCAGCTACACCCAGCATCTCCCAGGCTCCTGAAACCATCTCACGCACCCGCGCCAGCACAGCCCGGTTTGTCTGCAAGGCAGAGGGGGAGCCAGCCCCAACCATCCAGTGGCTGAAGAACGGGGAGACCATCCTCTCCAACGGGCGAGTGAAGGTGCAGAGCAGTGGGAGCCTCGTCATCAATCAGATCGGGCTGGAGGATGCTGGCTACTACCAGTGCGTGGCTGAGAACAGCCTGGGCATGGCTTGTGCCACTGCCAAGCTCTCAGTGATCGTGCGGGAGGGTTTGCCTAGTGCTCCCAAGAAAGTGTCAGCCATATCCCTCTCCAGCACCTCGGTCCTCGTGTCCTGGGAGCGGCCAGAGCACAACAGTGAGCAGATCATCGGCTTCTCCTTACATTACCAGCGAGCTGTGGGTAGGTGTCATCTGCCTCTGCAACATGGCTGTGTGGCAGGTACAAGACATAAGGCACAGGTTGACTTTCTTTCCCAGCTAGTGACAAGTGTTGAGGCAGTTCCAGTTAGTTTAGCCCTTTTCATTGCAGGTAAAAGCATTTAATCTTTGAGTCAATGTCAGTCTGTGACAGTGCCTATGGATTAGCCAACATACTGTTGACCTGTTGACCAGCAGCAGCATGTCCATGTAGCTGAGTTTTCTGGGTTCTGGTGAGACCAGGCATTTCTGGAAACTTCTATTGTTTACTTTTTCCTCCAGCACATTGATCTTATATGTGAAGGGTGCGACTGTTAATGGAGTTAGTAAACAGCTACATTGTGCACAGGGGTAATCACTAAATTACTCACACCCAGAATCTGAAGTGGGGTCTCTTGGGGTCTGTCTTCCCAAGCAGCCAGCAAGCCAATTCTCTTGCTGAACTGTTGCCAGAGCTCCTCTGAAAATTAAGCTGGTAACATCAGTTGCCTTAGGATGGATTAAAGAACTTGAGTCAAAAAGGAGATGCAAACATTGAAGTATTGAATGTTTCTGCCTGAAGAATTCACATAAGAAATGGGCTTTGTGCAGTAACAGTGATTTTTAAGGTGGATTTACACTATGGACCTTATGAGTTAAGTGCTGTTTCAAGGAGTGTCTTGGCAGCTCACTGACCTGCTGATCAGTGTTTCCTTTGCTCTAGGAACAGATAATGTGGAATACCAGTTTGCTGTCAATAATGATACCACTGAGCTGCAAGTCAAGGACCTAGAACCCAATACCAACTATGTCTTCTATGTGGTTGCATATTCTCAGCTTGGAGCCAGCCGGACATCCTCTTCCATCATTGTTCAGACCCTGGAGGATGGTGCGTATTGATGCCTAAAAATGTTCTTGCCTGTTTCATGGTGAGCGTTGGATATGCTATGGAGAATAGCATCAGCTCCTAGAAACCTAAACTTGCTGCTCCTTCTTGTCAGAAGCCCTTTAAAAACAACCCCAAACAACAAATCAAACCACACAAAAGCAAAACACTCTGGTCTGATCATGAGCTTGGGTGATGAAGAGCATGAAAATGACCTAGCTGATAGTATGGCTCATGAGAATCCTTCAGGAACTACAGTCAGCTCCTCTGGGCTTTCATCTAGCTAATGCAGTATTGCTCCAAACTTGACTCCGGGCCAGAGCTGATTTCAGCTGGGAAGAAAGACATCTACTGCAATTTGTAGGGGTGGGAGCAGCCTAGAGGTTGCATCCCTTAAGAGCCAGTAGTTTGTGTTGTTTTTACCACTTATCAATGTAGCATTTTGCAAGCAGTAAGGGCAGAGTGCCAGAAGGACAGCAGCCCAGCAGGGGAGGACATGTACAGCTTTCAACAGACTGCAGGACAGAGGCAAGAAGTGATGATTTTGGCAGACCTCATGCAAGCCCCTGCTATGCTGCAGGGTCCATTATGTGGTTTTAATACTCCTGACACAGTGAACTGCGTGGTCCCACGTGTATGTGTCTGAAGCCTGAAAAGCTGAGTTGAAAGCATGGAGGCTGCTTGCAGCTCGCAGAGCTGTGATTCTTGAGGAAATGGGGATTCCCAGACTGAAGTCTTGATCTCTGAGCTATTTCCTTTGGTGTCTCCTTCATGCTCCATAGGCTCATTGGCTGATGTGTGCTAGCCTGCCCAGTTTGCAGTGCACATGGAAACCCTAGGGAGCAGTGATCAGCCTGTTGGAGCTGAGCAGCCTACCATCTCCCCTCCTGAGACGCATCATGCTCTGAGCTGTTGAAGAGCTGTGGGGTATTGGTTCCTCTTGGGCCAGAGAGCATGTCACCAGTGTCTGTGGCAGGGCCAGGACCAGGTAGTGGCCTCTAGCTAGCTCCAAGAGGCAACAGAGATGTGTGGTCCTCGTCTTTGCTAACTTCTCCTTGTTTCTACCCAGTTCCTAGCGCTGCCCCTCAGCTGTCCCTGTCAAGCATGACTCCTGGTGACATCCGTGTGACATGGCTGCCTCCCCCTTCAGAGCTGAGTAATGGCAAGATAACAAAGTACAAGATCGACTACTGCACCCTCAAGGAAGGTGAGGAAAACACTGTTTAGGGGATTGTGTATTCTGTGGCAGCTGTGTTAACGTTTGAGGGGAGGAGGGACAGAGGAACCCTTTCTTACCCAGGGGAGAACAGCCCTCTCTTAGCCTTGCTCTGCTGGTGGTGGTCACAGCAGCGCTGGTGCTGTGCTACTTCACCCTACTTTGAGGTGCCTTCTGTGATCATGGATGAGCCTTTTTCCCCAGGGGAATGGTCTGGTGCTTGAGTGCTTGTGCTGCCCCATGAATGTCTAACCCTTTGGTGCCATCTGCACTGTGTGTTCTGGGAGAAGAGTTTTGGGCTGGTCAGGGAAGAAGGGTAAATGCATTTTATTCCTTTAAAATGGAGTCTAATCAAAGTGATCCTTGTAGAAAAAAAAGAAGTATCCTGGCCAGGCTGTGTTGTTCTGTTGTTGAGTTCTATCTGGGTTTATTTGTATTGTCAGACACTCTAAGAAGCCTTCAGCAGGGATGGTAACATTTACCTGTGCTGGATGTAGCTGTTCCAATTCCACAAGGGCTGGCTTTGCAAATCCTTCTGGATATTTGCTCTTAAAAGCATCAAACCTCTGCAGCTTCTCACTTCCCAGGGTCATGATTCTTACCAAGAGAAGGGTGGGGAGCGTGATGAAGTGCTGGACATGCTCCCATGTGTTTGATCTGGATTAGTAGTCTGTGCTGTGACTCCTGGCTCTTTGGTTTTCACTCCGAGCCTGCATGTGGCTCAGTGGCATCTTAAAACCTTGGAAATGTTTGCAATCCAGGGTTCACACTCAGTAATATGCTGTTGCATAGCAGGGACAGTGCTCCCAACTGACTTTACAGCAGCTGAAGCTGAAAAGTAAGACCTTTGCATTCAGCAGGCATGCAGTATGAATCTTCAGCAAGTTGTTACAGTGAAAATCCCAAGCCATTCTCAGTTTAAATTTCATGTTATCTCCCTTATGAACTTGAGTTAGCTGAAGAGGGAGATGCAAAACCTCAGCCTGGCCTGAGTGGAGGTGTGAATTCTGCAGAGAGCAAGATTACTGGACAGTTCTGGTTCAAGTTAAGGTGAGGATTTTAATACAGCACTGAGAAGCACTGCAGTCAGCTACCATTGGCATGCACGTGTTCTGCCATCATATCATCCGCAGCAAGGTTTCTGACAGCTCCCCTCCAGGCAGGCGCAGTGGTGCTGAAGGCAATGTGTAGATTTGAATGTGATGAAGGGAGTTGTCAGTCAGGATATCAGCTCAGCCCAGTCTTTAGCTCTAGGTTTCCCTGGTGGCATGAGATTGCACAGGGCAAAGCGTGCCCAAGGCATGCAGGCCATGGGGTGACAGCTGGGCTTTGTGTCTTCTTCTAAGCTGAATTTCACTTTGAGTGGGAAAATTGTGTTTTCAGTGGTGTCCCCTTGATTCCAGCAGATCAGGTAACCTCCATTGAAGTGGGTGGAAATGAGACACAAATCACCCTCTACTCGCTCCATCCCAACAAAGTGTACAAAGTGCGCATCGCAGCCAGCACCAGCGTGGGCTACGGAGCCCCTTCTGAGTGGACCCAGCACCGGACTCCTGACAGAGACAACCAGACACATGGTAGGAGGCTGGATAATGCCTAGGATTTGGAACAGGGTGTGCAGGACACTGGGGAACTTGAGGCATAGTCAAAGATACTTGCTTTCAGTATTGAATTACAGCTGCTGGTTTTGGTTAGACCAAAGCACTGACCTTTATCGTTCTGTTCAGCAACCTCTGTATGTCTTGCTGCTTGCCTGGGTAGAGGCTCTTTCCTGCCTTCATGTGCAGCTGTGAAAATCCTTAAGGAAGAAAGAAATACAACTCCCAGACCCCAGTGTTATAACGTTTGGGAGTGGATAGACAATTCTGCCAAGCAGAGCTGAACCCAAGCCAGGCTCCAGCAGTGTTAAAGACGGTGGCATCTCAGAATACATTGAGAAACTCCCATAGTGGCTTTGTGACATTGTTCTTTCCTGCATCACCCAGCTGGTAAAGTCAACAGTGGAGTGTAACTGTACCACCCTCCAGACAGTGGAGACAATCCAGTTCACAGTCAGCCTTTTCTCACACCACTCCCTCACCACCAAGGACAGGAAGGATTCAGTAGAGCAGAGAAATAGATACAAGCGGCTGAACATTTTTCTCTTGTCTTGTTCTTCTTCTAGTTCCATTTGCCCCGACAGAATTGAAAGTCCGAGCGAAGATGGAGTCCCTGCTGATAACGTGGCAGCCCCCAGCCAACCATGCCCAGATATCTGGCTACAAGCTTTACTACCGAGAAGTGGGCCCAGAGGAGATCAGCAATGAAAACCCTCTGGATGGTGCTGAGGATGAGAGCTGGGACGTGGGACCCATAAAGCTAAAGAAGAAAGTGAAGCAGTATGAGCTGACTCGACTAGGTTAGCTGCTTCCATCTCTTAGTAGCTGGTGTGGAAACCCAGGGTCTGTCTTGCACTTCATAGCAGTCCCTTGGGATGCTTCCAAGAGTTGTCTCCTTGGCTGCAAATACATAGGACCGGGACCATGTGAGCTGTTTTAAGAGCCCCCGGAATCATTTCTGGCAGGGGGTGTTTGAGGCTTGCTCTGAGCAGAGGTTAAAACACATACATTTCTGATGCCAGTGTAGCAGGGATTGTATTTTTAACCAAGGGCTACTAATACTCTTAGTATACACTAATAAGGGGATCTGAATCAATTAATGTTTTTATTGTGTTGCCATAGAGTGCCTAGATTAAAATCTCCACTCAGGACAATGATCTCTCCTCTCTGTATTCTGAAGAAACTCCATAATTGCATGCTGTTTGAAACCTCTCTGTATTAAAATGCAGAGAGGGGTTAATTCACAGCATACTAATTTGGGATCAGTATTCTCCTCCACCTGTCCCTAAAGGAAAAGGGACAGAATACTGAGTGTCCGTGGCTGCAGAACAAGTCTGCACCACAGTCAGATCTGCCTGCCTGGCTAACTGCACTTGGCACTTCCCGTAAGGAGTTAAAGTTTCTAATGTCTGATCATGCTAATTGGTTTATTTGCTCATGGATATAGGATGGAGAGTGAAGAAAGTCATGGCAGATCCTTGAAACAGGAGTCTACTTCTTAGTTCTTCCATCCCTCACTTCATGTTTCACTCCTATTAGTGCCCAGCGAGCTGAGACTACAGGGCTGGTGTTTCTTGTGCTGGTTCATCTTGTACATCCAGCATATATATTGTACATGGTGTAAAGGTCAGGCTGCAGCACCTGGAAAGATAGTTTGTGTCATCGCTATGTAGGTTTCCAGCTCTGTTGCAGCCATCCTGCCAGTGAGAGAGTGTTAACAGTTATGAGTTTCTCTGAAGAATGTAGGTCTGTAATTATTGCACTGAGGAAACCACATGTGAGCATCATCATGCTGCTCTAACCACTGGCAAGTCAGTTAGCAGAAGGACTCGGGAATGGGCTGAATTGATTCCAAATGCTCTGGCACGATGATGCTGAGAAGGCTGCTTGTTCTTCTGTAATTACTTCCTTAAATTTGGGCATCCGTCAAGCCTTGATGGCTTCCTTATGATTTTGGTGGTTGTGGATCAGCTATCATTGTGTCAGGAAGAGAGTCTCAGGTTTCTTTGAGCCGTGGATGTTCTCTTTTCTCCCCCTTGAATGATGTGCTCTTGCATGTGTACAGTAAAGGAAGGGGTCAGGAGTCTGGCTGTGCTGAGAAAGGCAGGAGTCTGGACATGCAGCAAAAAGAAGGAATGGTTGGGATTTAGAAGGGTTTAGTTTTATGTTGGGGAGCTACCCTGTACAGGTACTACATCTGCATGAGGGATCTTGTAGGAAGTGGGTAGCAGTCTCAGGAGAGGTTGGCAGCCCTAATGTAATCTGTGCTGCTGCACACTGGCTGCTTGGGAGTCAGGCTGGGGGTTTCACAGCTCAGGGATGTCTAACTCCCTGATCACCGCAGGGCTGACCAGAAGTTAAAGCAAATTCTTAAGGGCATTGTCCAAATGCCTCTTAAGCACTGACAGGCTCGAGGCATTGAACACCTCTCCAGGAAGCCTCTTCCAGTGTTAGAAATCGTGTCAGGAAATCCCAGGGTTCGCACTAGGAATATAAGACTGTAGCTTAAGCATGGCTGCATGCTATGGCAGTTCAAACAAGGTCCAACTTCAGACAGAAGTGGATGGGTGTGTAAAAAGCAGCTTTGGACACAGCTTCCTAAGCACAGTTATTCTTTACTCACAGTGACAGCATAACTATTACACCAGGAAAGAGCCATGCCCATGTTTCCCTCCCCAGGTTTCTTGTACCATTAGGCTGTGTTTAAGTTCCTTCTGCTGGTCTTATGCAGGGTTTTTGTATTGTCTTCTTGCACTGGCTGGTCCTGCTGCTGAAACTGTGTCAGCTTTGTCCATCGCCTCTCCTCTGTCCCACAGGCATCCTCATCTTCTGCCTTGATCCCAACATTTGGCTTCTTGATTTTGTCTTTAGTAATGACTCTGCTCTCTCCATTTAAGCTGAAATAAGAGATCTTTCTTCATGCTCATGCAAACCTCTGGACAAACCATGTCTTCTTAGAGCCTTGTATCTTATCTGAGAGGAATGAGCTGAAATCCTGTGAGAGAGGAGGGCAGCTGTTCGGAGGCACACAAAGATACAGCAATTTCATGAGCCCACAAAACCAAAGGAGCTGTCCTGATCACCAGAAGGGCTTTTTCCTGAGCAATTCCCATTGATTTCAATGTTCTAGCAGTTTGTCTCCATAAGGGTGTGCAACTACCAGGACTATAATTTATATGAGAAATTAACAGTAAGGATCTGATCCTCTCTTCCACATTCCCATGAAGGAAGATTGTATTTCTGTGGGAATAATGCCCTGGAGATCAGGGTATTTTCCCACTTAGAAGGGAGTATGGCATATGGCATCTGGCCAATATAAACACCTTGAAAAACTGAATGAGGCAACATATTTAGCATATTGGATATATTATGCAGTCATCCAGACTAGTGATTTAAAATGATCTGGACTAGATTATTCTGCTTATATTTAATGTATGATGGAATGCATTGAAATACATCTGTTTTCATGCTGCCTACTAGCTTCTTGACAGGTTGATAGAGCTTTATGTCTGTATGTTCTAAGAGTTTGAACATCTGGGGTTGTATATAAAAATTGAAGCCAAGTCTCTGACTGAGAAATCCAAAATACCCCTGTTTTCAGAAAGTGGATTGCTTGGTGTTGTAGTAGAGCTCCCCTGGCTTCACATGTGAGTGGCTGCTGTATCGATCCTAGCTGGGGATGGAGATGAAGAGCATGTCCTTTCCTTCAGTTCTCCAATAGGTGCTGCCCACAGCTGCATCACATCTGTGAGTTCTTCCTCATTGTTTTGGATCACATCATCCACGAAGAGCTCGTCTCCCAGCTAAATCCTCAGGCAGGAGGCAAAGTGCGTGTGTTGACAAGGGGCAGGCTGTGGGGTCCTTTATTCTATCAAGCGCATGGTCCTAGCATTTGCACACTGGATGCCCTTTAGTCTTATCCACCTTGTGTGGGTCTGAAACGCTTTCCTGTGGCTGGAGAGTGTGAAAATGCAGATCAGGAGCCTTGGAGCAGACAAAGCTTTGTTTGCTTTTGGGATTCTTTTGGGGAGAAAAATGTGGCTGAACTGTTTTTGTATTCTGAGTGTGACCGTGTGTTGTGGAGCCTTTGGTAATTGGTACCATTAGCCTCTGGGAGCATAATCAGCACAGTCATAATAAAATTGGCATCAGTAAGGAAGGGTTTATTCTGCTTATGTTGTCTGGCAAAGAGAACAGTGATCTATCAGGGCAGGGAGTGAACAGGCACATCCCAAATGAACCAACTTCATCAATGCGCTGCAGTCAGAGACAGTCTAGACTGGACTGACTGAACTTCTGAATGGGCTGGCTGCTGAAGGGAGAAGTTGGCAAGTGTCTTATTTGAGAACTTTGTGTATCCCAAGTTGTTTCCTTGAGTAAACATCTCCCTTAAAACTCCCTCAGATGTTATTTAACACAGCAGAGGAGCGTTTCAGCAGATGAAAGGCCAGAGAAAAGAGATAAGTGAATTTTGGACCCAGGCACCACTGCTTAGAGATAGAGCACCCTGCCCTGCTGCTCAGTGTGAGGTTCCCCATATTGTTCATGCCTGAGGGGAAGAGTGTAATGAGCACCCTCAGGTTTCTGGTGTGGGTTTTCTGTGCACTGCGGCTTTTCGCAATCAAGAAACTGCTGCGGAGGCCAAATAGTCACCAAGAAGAGCTGCCAGTGACTTAACAGGGTGTGTGGGAACTCGCTGGCAGGAAGATCCTCACAGCAGCGAATACATCAGAAAGGACTTTAGAAATGGGAGGTGCATTTTGGAGAGGGGAGGATGTTCTCACTCCTCACAAATAAACAGTGCAGTGCATCCACTTCTGTGGGGTAGAGAGGAGTCGCTGTACATAGGTTTCGTTAGTACTTTGCAAGGGAGAAAGCTCAGGAGATGCAGGCCGGGACACTGGTTAACCCTCTGTGGCTGGGGCAAGGCCGTTTGCTGCTGATAGTTTCTGTAAAAGGTGAGAACCAGAGAGCAGCTGTGATGATTCACACACCAGTTGTGAGACAGCATTTGAATGTGAAAGCCACTGAGTGGAAGGGGGACTTCTGCTGTATCTTAGCCAATACAACTGTGTTCAAGCTACTCTTGTGGATGGTGGGAAATGCCAGTCAGATCAAAGCAAACTTGTCCAACTGGGAGGGTTGGTAACCAAAATAACCCCAGACAAACCCTGACTAATTTTTTCAGCTCCTGGGAGACTCTATGAGGTGAAGCTGGTGGCATTCAATAAGCATGAAGATGGTTACGCAGCAGTTTGGAAGGGCAAAACAGAAAAGGCACCTGCAGCTGCAGTAGGTGAGGAAGTCCTTCATTTGTTGTCTGTCTCTTCTGCTTGGCATGTGGCTTCAAAGGAAGGGTAGAAGTGAAGTTATAAGAAGATGAACTTCAAGAAGGACAAAAATGGGGGAAGGTCCCAATATGAGGGAACTTCCTTTAACAGTCATTGCAGATTGCTTTGGAGGAATTATCTTGGGAAAGAAAGGAGCAAAATACCTCCCTTCTCATTGAGGTTGTTCTTATACTGGGTGTGGGTGGCCTGTGTCCATGATGGCTGTCCCTTGCCTTACTATCATGTATGTCATTATATATCTTTTCTCTTTTTGTCTTGCACCACAGATCCCCCTGTGCAGAAGGGTCCTCCACTGCCTCCAGTCCAAGTCTATGCAGAGTCCAACAGCTCAACCTCCATATGGCTCAGGTGGAAGAAACCTGACTTCACAACAGTCAAAATCGTCAACTATACAGTGCGCTTCAGTCCCTGGGGCCTGAAAAATGCCTCTCTTGTTACCTACTACACAAGGTAAAGAGGGATGTGAAGGGTTCATCTGCCATGTATTGCTCATGTCAGGAATAAACATAGGGCAGGAGGAACCTGCATGGACGTTCAAGTACTGAGCAGAACCCTGGGTGTTTCAGCTGCTGGAAACATCTGCCTTAGTCACAGATATATTCAGAACTGCTGAAATGGGGCACTGAGTCATATCTGTGACTTGAACACCAAGGATGCTTTAGTGGCTGGTCTCTACATCTTTTCTGCTCTTGTTTGTTCTAACATGCTTGTTCCATGTTAATAACATGGCCAAGTGCAATTGTGGCCAGTCTGAAGCATTCATGTGAGATGGTCCTCACAAGTTTGGTTTAACAATGCTAGAGTTTAAGAGTGGGGATGTATTCTAAGTATTGACTCCTGTGCAAGTGTTTAGTGTATAACCAGTCTGTGTTTTCAAGCTTTTCTTTGCAAGTACATCAGAAATTATCCTGGAGGCTGGGAACTTACTTTGATGTGTAGATGGGAGCTGAGTGATCTTGTATATACCTGACTGCAGGAGATGGAGCTTTAGGTGAAAAATCAGCATTGTAAGAGTTAGGATAATCTCATAGTGTTCCTGATAAGGTATCAAGGTGACAGGTGGGAGAACCATCTGATGTTCATGGCCTTGTGAATGTGTCCTCTTGGCAGCTCGGATGAAGACATTCTCATCAGTGGGTTGAAGCCCTACACCAGGTATGAGTTTGCTGTGCAGTCCAATGGTGTTGGCATTGATGGGCCCTTCGGCAGCGTGGTGGAGCGGTTCACCCTGCCTGACCGTGAGTGTTTATGGGAACTGAATCCTGATTTCTCCTGGGTTTTCTTGAATCTCTGCCAAATCTCTCCTTACGTGCAATGCTGAGAACCTCTAAGCATTTCCCAAGCCCATTAAAGGAGTGCTGCTTTTAAAACAGAGGAGCACGTAAAGGGAATTGGGGCAATGGTTGCTGTTACTGTGGGTTTGTCTCTGTGTTCAGAGGGCTGATAGTGCATTGCTTAAGAGCTAGATCCTTGCCAGTGCTGAATGTCACTGTCAGAACAAGAGTGCCTTGCCCAGCCTGGTGTTCTAGTAGGACCTCCACTTCTCAGCTTCAGGCCTGGTGAAGGCTAGGAGGCAGAGAGATGATCCCTGGAGCTGCAGTGGGTTAGCTCCTTACTCTGACAGCTTCTCTGGTATTCAGCTTCACAGAATAGCAGTGATGGCCTTTGGAGGTGGTGTGTGTCCTGCCTTTAGCTGGAACTAGGTGCAGTGCAAACAGAGCTTTGGGAAAGACAGAGAAGGAAGGAACGGGGAGCAAGGTTGTGCTGGGAATATTGCCTCAAAGATAAGAAATCTTGCACAGCCTCAAACTGAGCTCTGTGGCTATATCAGCACTGTCACATTTCCCTTGGCTGCTTGGCCATGATGCATAAGTCCTGCTCCATACTGGGCTTAAGCAGCCTCCTCTCTGCACTCTCCACGGCTTCTTTGGGTGAGGTGTCCTGTCACCCAGCTTGCCCATCATTCTCTGCTTGCAAACATGAACCACTGAGAGAAGACACAGAGCAGTTGCCATGCCCTGCCAGTTGAATGCTCGCCTGTTTTCTGCTGTTCACACTAGGTATTGTCTCTGCCAGGTCCCTCAACTCCTCCATCTGACCTGCGGCTGCACCCACTCAACCCCTACGCTGTGCAGGTGCACTGGTGCCCCCCTGTTGAGCCCAATGGCATCATTGTGGAGTACCTCATCCTTTATAATGCCAACAACACACAGCCAGATGACATGTGGACCTTGCTGACACGAGAAGGTGAGCCTCCTTGAGGTACCATACCACCCCGCCAGGTCTTGGAGTATATGGTGGGTCTTGCTCCTGGTCCTGTGGGAGAGTCCAGGGGCACAACTACTGAGAGACGTGAAATCATACATGTCTAGAGCTGGAATAGCATTGTTACTCAGCAAAGGTCCTGCAAATACAGGCAGTAATTCCTAGGAGAACATATGCCAGCAGCACCACGTGCAGTCTGTGTTGTCAGCTCTCTAAGCAGCAAGTTCATTAATATTGAAGACGTGTATGAATTACCTCTTAGAGCTCATGACACAAAATCCCTCACTTCTGAGGGCCCAGCAGAGTTCCACTGCTGCTTTGCTGCAGCCTCTGAATACCCTTGAAACTGCACATTTTAAACCTTGTTTGCCTTGCTTTTGATCAGGAAATATCTTCAGCACTGAAGTCCATGGCCTGGAAAGTGATACCAGATACTTCTTCAAGATGGGAGCAAAGACAGTCGTGGGATCTGGTCCCTATTCAAACGTTAAGGATGTGCACACCCTCCGGGAGAAGCTGTCTGGTACGAATTTCCCCTTTGTCCCACATGTGTTGCTGAAGACCACAGTTTGTCAGCAGTGGCATTTCTGTTTGCCAAGCTGCTGTCACTACACAGCATGCAAGATACAACCATGTGTAAGGCCAGTGCAGAGGATAATGGCAGGGACCTCAGATGTGCAGCTCCAGAGCCCATCCCACAGCCAGACTTCCTCACTCTTCTCCACGCCAGCTCCTATGGAAGGGCACATGTAGCCTGCATCTCACTGCCTTTCTGTTAGGCTATGTAACATGAGTTAATGAATGCATGGAGATGCCAGTTTGCTTTTAGATGCTCTAAATTGTCACTGCCAAGTAATATTCTTCCTTTATGTGTATAGAGGCATCATGTATTGGTTTTAGTGAAGCTGGTGCTTCTGTGAACATAAAACAGTTTGTACCTTCTTCCTGCTAGCAGCTGAAATCACATTTCTATCCTTCCTCTGCTAGATATTCTGGATATCCACTCTGTCACAGGAATCATTGTGGGAGTCTGCCTGGGGCTGCTCTGCATCCTCTTCTGCATGTGTGCCAGCTTCCGCAACAGCAAGCAGAGGTAGGTGCCACCTCACCTTTGTAGGAGGTGAAGGAGGCTGATGTGGAAGACCACGGAATACAAACGTGAGCTCCTTCCCTATGCTCAGCTGGGCTGTTCGGGATGTGGTGTCTGACGTCAGTTAATACAAAGATTGAGTGCTGGGTGTGCAGCTGGCTAAGGAATGTATTTAGGACAGTATTTTCACTGATTTCGCTGATTGCTTCTCTCAGTAGGTCATTGTTACACTCATAGGTTTGGGATTTGTTTGGGCTTCTTTTTTGTTGTTGCAGAGGAAGGAAAAAAGAGGGAAAATAGTATTTGCTGAATTATTACCTATGTTTGTTACTGGGAGCAGTATTTTGTGTCTGAGGTTGGACAACTCTAAGGATGTTTGGAAGGGGTTTTTTAACTTCCAATTGGGAAAATGATGAAAGACTTGCCAGTGACTGACAGGCTGGTTGAAGGAGGCTTGGGCTGTTTGGGACAGAGGAAAGCGAAGTTCATGTGAGATGATGTCAGCTCTTGTTTGTTTTCCCTCAGGGAAGCCCTTCCAGGCCTGGATTCCCAGGCAGCTGGCAACCACTCTTACTACCACCGGAACAGGCAAGGAGTGGCAGCTCCCAGTGCCACTCTGGACTCACATGAGCTGGAGTCCCTCATGTCCCCGCTCCCAGAGGATGTACCCATGGCCCTGGGGGACATCACAGAACTGACAGAAGTGCACAGCCTCATCCACACGAGCCTCCCTGAGGACATCATCCATGGGAAGAGGAAGGTAAAGATGTGTATGTGTGGTGACTGGGCTCCCACCCAAGGCAAGAGCCTTTGCTTGGTGTATCCCTCCTGGGAAGCCAAGTCTGATCCTGCCCTGGCTCTGCAGAGTGCTGGTAGTCTTGGCTGCAGGCTGGTGCTGGGCAGCCAGTCATTTCTGTCTCTGTCAGACTGGCTCAGCCTTGGCTGTCAGATCTAAGTTGGGAATCCCAGCACCATTCCCACCCCATTTCATCTCCTGGGGCAGTGACCTCTCATTCCCAGAGAAGCAGCTACTGAGCTTACTGCTGCAGAAAGCTGCACTGTTCCTGTGTGTTGTCTCCAGTAGAGGCTCTGCCTTCCAGGATGCTCTTTAAATTGGAGTAAAAGGGGCTTTGTCCATAAATATCATATTTACTGAAATACCCTTGGAGATGTGCAGGAGATGAAATTGTGGTTTATTTGTGAACCTGATTTTTTGAAGCAGTCTTTTCCTGCCCTGCATGGTTTGCCTGACATTGCGTTGTCTTTCATTCCTCCCTGCTCATTTCCTCTCTCCATCTTGCCTGAAACATTTCATTCCATTAGGGAACCTTTAATTGGCCTAATTTAGTTAATCTGTTTATGTCTCTCTTTGTAGCCCAGGGAGAGCATGTAAGTAATTAGGAGGTTCAGTAAAACAACTGCATTGTGAGCACGTGGGATTTCATGGTTGCTTCCACGATGCGCTTGTGTGTCACTGGGGGGAAGGTGAGTTCAGGACACGTGGCTAAGCCTGGCTGCTGGTGGTGGTGCAGGGATGGTCTTTTGGAAACACAGCATTATCTGCTGGCTTTAGGAGTCCTGTGAGCTGAAGCCACACTTTTGGCCACCCCCAAGGGCTGCAGCAAATCAGCACTGAGCTGAAGGAGAGACACTGTGCAGCCAAACCGCATCCATGGATTTCACTGGAATGAAGCTGCCTGGCTGGACCCAAGCCGAAGAGTGTGAGGAATTTCCTCCAGCTCTTGCTGTTAAATAAGGACCAAATGTTTTCAGGGATGTAACTTACCCTGAGAACAGGTCAGGGTGGGGGGAAGCTCCCTCCCTTGGGAGGCCTTTCTGGGGGGCAGCACATCCAAGTCTGTCTTCTAAAGCAGCAGTGCTGTCTGCAAAGGATTTTCATGTGTGCAAAGCCAGGGGCTGGAGAGGGTAGTGCCAAGGTCAGGCTGCTTATCCTGAGAGCTTGGGTGTCCAGTGGCACTGAGACAACCCTCTCCAGCAGTGTCCAGTTCAGAGATCAGAGCTTTGGGAGTGAAGTGATTCTGGCTGTAGTCTTTGCCCCCAAAATTGGATGGGGAAAAGGCCGCAGAGAGTTAAATTCTCTGAGGGCTTTTGCCAGCAGAATAAAGAGCTTGTTTTTCTGATGGATGTGGATAGGGAAGCAGGGATCACCGAGGAGCAGCCACCCTGAGAGCAGTGCTGTCACCCGTGCTGACCGGTGAGGATGACCTCGCAGGTGAAGAGCTGGAGTGGCCGGGAGCAACAGGCTGTTGTTCTGGGAGCGGGCACTGGAGGGAGATGTGTTCCTATGCAGGCGGCCCTGCTCCCTCTGCTGCCCAGTGCTGCTGAAGTGCCGCCTGAGCCAGCCCTGAGCACCGCTGCGGGTCTCGGACCGGTGCTCACATACCCGGTCCTCACAACAGATATAAATCAGTAAGGAGAAGTTGTGAGTGTGGGAGTGAGAAATGTCTCAGGGATCCCTTTCATTTAACACTGTATCATGTCACCACAGAGCTGTTGGCTGGGGCAGACTCTTGGTTGGATGCTGCTACTGCACAGGTTTGCATAGCTGTGATGCCAAGGACCTGGCAGCTCCAGGCTGAGTGACCTCCAGTTGCCTGCTTGACTCTTCATCCTCAAGTTACATTTGTGAAGCTTGTTTTGTGTTGGTTGGGTGGCACTTGCCATGAGCAGTGGCACGGACAGCTGCTCCTACACTTGCAGGCTTTTCGCATGCTGGCCCATTACTTAGCATTTAATGACCTGTTCTGAGTGGTTTTATTCTTGTTCCAGTGGAGATTGGAGACTGTGTTGTTAGGAGATGCACAAACCCAAAAAGGGCCTGTCCCTGTGCCATGAGCAGTCAGAAGTGAATGAATGTCACTTTGCAGGTGTGGGGATTGAAGAACAGTGAGACCAAGGGCAGAAAGTCTTTAACAGTACTGAGATTTGAACTGATTCCTGCAGAGGATTGCAGGCAAGGATTTTGAGAAGTCCCCTTGGTTGTTTTCAAGTCAAGATCCCAGTTCCTTCAGACATAGGGCGGTGATTCCTCTTGAGCCATTCATTACAGGTAATGCTGAGGGTGCAGTAGAAAGGGAGGGTGGGACTGTCTTCATGGTGCTGGGCAGCCCACCAGAGCCATCCTGCCCCTGTTCGCAGGGCAGCAGGGTGCTACTGCAGCCAAGCTGTGGGCACAGGATGGCTGAGCAGGAGCATGCTCAGCCATTTTGTGGTCCCTTTTCCTTCCTTTCTGTGTGCTCCCCAGTGCTCACACACAAGGATTTGTAAATACACTGATGAGTGATTTCCTTCTGTTACTCTTTGCCTTTCAAGTGACCCCCAGACCGATGCTCCCGGTACCCAGTTATAAATGACGCTGTAATGCACAGGCTGTGGGGCTGCAGCTCTGTTCCCCATGACAGATGGGCTGGGGATGATAGAATGGCTGTGCTCCAGACAGCCCTGTCACTGCTGCTTTTGGGCGAAGCAATTTAGGGGGTGGGGGAGAATGTTAAAAAGCATCTGCTTTCCATGGAAGATTTCAGCTTTTCATTGAATGAAGCCAAACCCAAGTGTTTTGGCTTGGAAATGTTTGCTGTTGTGCTTCTTGCAAGCTGGAACCTTCCTTGCTTGCTGCCCCGCTCCTGCCTTGTGGGACTCCTCCATGAAGCATCCCCGTGACTCGGAGAGCAAAAGCTGTAACACATCAGGGAACTTGGATCTCCCCGGGTTGTTTGTCATTTTCGTGTTCAAGTTTTGCAGCATGGAAAGCAAACACCGATGCTTTCTGCCATTCAGCAATAAATCCTTTCTCTGTGCTCTGACAGTAAAAGCTGGGCACATCTGAAATGTCCCCAGCCTTGTTTTGCATAAGGGTTCAAGCTAGTTTAAATAATCCTCATAAAACAGGGTAGGTTTTGAGATCAGCATTTCCTACGTGTTCATTCTCAGCTCATATATTTGCATGAAATCATTACTTGTCACTGGAAAGGTAATGTTATTGAGTCCTAGTTTTACCAGTTGGAGTTACTATAGAAAGGCTAAAATGAAAAGTCTTGTTTGCTTTGGTAAGGATTTAGCTGTAATGGAAACACCTCCTATTGGAAGATGTTTTTATTAGTTTTCATTCTTGTGTTTGCAATGAACTGACAAATGGATTTTTCCATCTTTAAATTGGAATTAGACTGACAGTCGTTGCCTTTGTTGTTCTGTTGTAAGATCCCAGAGAACTTTTCCTTCCTTCAGCCATTCACTAGCCCCTCTTGAATAAGAATAAATAGTATCACTTATTACACCAAAAGATACTGCTTTAAAAAGCACAGAAGCTTTTGGGCTTACAAGACCTTCTGCAGGTCTGCGATAAAAACAGACCTGGAGTTAATTGCTGCTCAACCTTAGAGGCTGAGCCCCAAGAGGGATTTTTTTCCCCCCTCTCACACACCGTGTGCTTGAACAACATGTGGGATCCAGGCCATGTTGTGTGGCTGATGGGTTTTTTTCTGTTTGTTGAAAGTTGCAAACTGGTACAAAACAAGTTTGTTCTTCGTTGCAGCCAATTTCAGCCAGAGCTGAACAGGCTGTTCCCAGAGTCATCAAAACCTATGTAAACATGGCAGATTGACATTTCCGCTAACAGATGGTCCATGGGGGATTGCAGTAGAGCTGCCTGTTTCTTTCCACGTTTTTTGGTATTCACAAGATGCCTGCAAGAAGGTTTTCAAGTTTGCTCTGTGTGTGTGTGTGTGTGCATATGATGCTCAGCTCTTTCTGATGGCAAATAACGCATGTAAGCATCTATAATAGGACACACATTTGTGTGCATATTTGTGTAGGTTCAACGCTGAAACTTCCAGGCAGTATTTGCTCAGTAACGTATGTTCCTTGGAAGAGGCACAGAAGACATCAGTCAGCGATGGAGCTGCAGAAAGCCTCTCAGATGGCAGCAGAGGCAAATTGAACACGTTCCTTGAGCACTTGCGTGTAGCAGTATTCCTTGTTGTCTGTGAGCTGAATGTGATCGCTTGGTTGATTTCTTGCTATTAAGGTGTAGTTTAATGATTGTTCGCTTAGAAAAGCAGCAATTAGGGAATGCTCTTGGCTCAGAATGTATTGTTGAGGATTGCAGAGAGGAATGGCAAAGACAGTGCCTCCAGCATCCACTTTAAATTAGCTAATGTGTGATATCCACAGTGCTTTGGATGTCGCTGTTCTGCAGGGTGCTGTCATATAAATGAGGCCCTTTGGTACTTGTTTTCTTAAGGTTTGATCCTGAAGCAGCAGCAAGCTCCTATGGCTTGGGGTTGGTGCTGGGCTGTGATGCTGCTTTGCCTCCCACAAGGAGTTGAGCCCATTTGGTGCTTGAGTCAGGGTGGACAGGGTGCTTGTGCAGCCCTTCAAGCTCATACATGAGCCCTTCTCCATGTGCCTTCTCAATGCGCCTTCTGCCAGCACCAGCACCACGAGGTAGCATTTGCTTCTTGCTAAATAGCTGCCTTAGGAATGCCTGGCTCACACTCAACATCTGCTCATGTATTTCTACCTAATTTCCAGCCAGATGGACTGAGGCACAAGGAGGTCAAATGACTCACCCAAGGTCGAGCTGATGTCAGAAATCTCCTTGACATCTCAGCTGGACGCGTGCTACATTGGCTGTTTTTGGAGTGGATCTGGCCTGAGCAGCAACCACATACGCAGAGCAGAAACCTGAGTTTCTCCTGCCTGACAGTGAGCAATAGGTGCTCACTGGGTTTGAATAGATGTGCCGTGTATCTTCACCCTACACAGCCATGGTGCTCACACCAGCAGTATTCTGTATGCAGATGCACACTCACGATTGTATCAGGTCAGGATTTTCTTTTCACTTTAGACTTGCATCAGCCTCTCACTTCTATTCAGGCAACATGTAACATCTGTGCAATGAGCGTAGAGATAACTGGTGCTTAAATCTGAGCATGTGTGTGTGTATGCGAGTCAAGAGCAAGGCTGAGCTCAGGTATCTGCAGGACAACCCAATAAAATCAAAACCTGGAAAGAAAATACTTTTCTGCCTGTGAACTAATAGTCTGAGCTGTTAAATAACTCCAGCTCTTAAAGGGCCACATTTCCCATACACAGAGGTGTGCATTCAACAGTTTATTGCAACGGGAAGCTGAGAGAACCCAGAACAAATTGCGTTCAGCCCATATAATTTAATTAGATCTACAAACAAGGTAACACTGGTTGCCCAGGGGATTTAAAGCTGAGCAAAGAATTGCTTGGTGGTCTGCAGCAAAAAGAGAACAATTAAATAATTAAATAAAATAAGGCCCCAATGTTGTGCCTCTGCGTTGGTGGGGAATGGCAGTGTTTACCTAAGCCTTGGCTTAGAGCAGGAAATCTGTCTGCTCTGCAGAGTGAAGCAGTTCAGCATTGTCTTCAGCTCTCACCAGAGCGCACGTGCCAGTGCACGCAGGTGAGGGTCGCTCTCCGTGCTCCAGAGCATCGCTGGTGCTAAAGAAAACACTGGAATCGGTCAGTTCCAGATTTCCACTGTCCCCGATCCTCTCCAGCTTTGTGGTATTTTTCAGTAGGTTCACACTGCTTTGGGTTGTTCGCAGCTTTGCAGGGAGTTGATTTCAGTGAAGAAGGCTCCATGGAGACTTTATAAGAGTCTTACAATACCTAAAGGGGGCAACAAAAAATCTGGAGAAGGACATTTACAAAGGCCTGTAGGGACAGGACAAGGGGAATGGCTTTCACCTGCCAGAGGGGAGATTGAGATGAGCTCTTAGGCACAAGTTCTTCCCTGTGAGGGTGCTGAGGTGCTGGCGCAGGGTGCCCAGAGAAGCTGTGGCCACTCCATCCCTGGCAGTGTTCAAGGCCAGGTTGGACAGAGGGGCTTGGAGCAACCTGCTCTAGTGGACGGTATCCCTGCCTGTGGTAAGGGGTTGGAACTGAATGAACTTTAAGGTCTCTTCCAACCCAAACCAGTCTGGGAGTCTATGATATAGTTATTGGCTTCAAAATTTGAGAATCAGGGGAAAGCCTGTAAGTGACCAGTTGTGAACCATCTGGCAACTTCTACCCACGTGCTCTGTATCAGACTATGGTACCCACGTGCTCTGTATCAGACTATGGGACTGAGCAGTGGAGTCTGTTCCAGTGGAGTCTTGCAGTGAGCATTTTTACCTTGATGCCGTCAGAAGTGTTCTCAACATTTAACTTGTGTCTTTGACCACTGTGTTATTTTCCCAGCTTGTACTTCCCTCTATCAAGCTGCTTCTCATTTCAGGTTGATGAGAGTCAGAATTTGTATCAGTGATAATTGGAACTTTTCTCCTCCCACTTTTCTTCTGCAGACTTTATGGAATAAATCAGGCAACCAGCCCTGGACCAACAGCATAGCCAGATATGGAGACACGATCACCAAAGAGCCGCTCTCTGCTGTGAACAGGTCACTGAAGCTCCCCTCCAGCACTGGACAGAAGCTTTTGTTACAAGCTCTGGTTTACGATGCCGTGATGGTGGGTATCTCGTTGACTTGTGTATTCTGATGTGGTTTCTCCATTTGTGTTCCAAATCTCCCTTCCTCTTTTTTGCAGCACACGAGAAAATGTTTTCTTCTGTAAGCTGGCTTTAGTTGGCTGATCAAGGGCTTTGTTTTCTTGCTAGCTATAGGAGTGTGTGCCAGTGAGACTAATGGAATCTGAGTAAAAGCCATTTGTTTTTTCCAAGCATCACTCAAAGCCTCATCTCTCCCCTGATCTTCTGTCTTGACTCCAGCCAGCCTCTGAAGGCCTGTGCTGTGGGCTTGTTCTTTTGGTGATGGTCAAGTGGGGTCAGACAGCTCGGGTGCCAGCAGGGCTGTGGCAGTCTCAGTTCCTGAGGACCCGGAGCCAGGCTTCAGCTTTGAGGCTTTGTTGTGGCCATGCATCAGGCAGCCTGTGGAGTGAGTGAGGAGCTGCTGTGCACAGCAGTCATTAAGATCTGTAGTATGCTCGCCTGAAGGAAGGATTGCAGAGTGTCAGAGGAGTCAAAGATCAAGGCTTGATTTAAACTCCTTCTCCAGATAGGGTAGAGCAATCTCCACTGCACTTGTATTCTTTGGGTGGGTGCATAGACTGGGAGGAAATCCTCTTTCTGATATTGCTTCATTGGAATACGTACACACTCCTGTGCTGGAGAGAGTTTGTACAAGGATATGACACAGAGCTGACACTGCTTAGGTTGATTCTGGACCACAAGATTTCTTTGGTTATTGTTTTAAAACCCTCCACCCCCAGCAAACGCTTCGAAGTAACCTACCTGTGTTTCCTTCCTGGATGCTAGTGTGAAAATCAATTATATACAGGATGTAATTAACATTGTGGATAGAGTTTAGTCAGTGTTTTACAAGCCAGTTACAGGGCACCACTTACAGCACAGCTTACCCATCAGAGTTTGTCAACAAAAGGAGAAAAGTGTTAAAATATGTAAATGATGCACAAAGTTGGCTTCAACAGAAAGTGCAAATCACACGTGGGATATCACTTCCCTACTTTGAATTGTCTCCTTGCCACTGACTCCTGCTCAGCCTAGAATCTGAGCTCTTTGTGAGCTTCCAGAATGATATGTCTCTTAAAACAGGGTTTTGTGTTATGTAGCCAAAATTCAACCACAGAAGTGAAGGGTGCCCAGGTATCTTGTTATGGGTCTGTATCATGAGCTGTCTCAGAAGGCAGTTTCTTTGTGCGCTGCCCATTCGCACTCTAGAACTCTGGCCCTTAATATGGAAAAAGAGTGGAGAGTTTTGAGAACTGTGGTCTTTGAAACAGAGGCTTGGGATGGCTGCTGCATCCTGCCAGGAAACGTGGACAAATCACTTCGCTCGTGTGGGACTTGCTTTCCCAAACGTAAAATCGGAATAATGATCCTGAGCTGATTTGAGATACTTCTTAAGACTTCAGCTCTGAGAAACATATCCAGATAATGCTTACAGAGGCATGTGTACATCCCATTGCACTCTATGGGATTAAAAGGCAATGCATTTCAGTGCTTAGTTGCGTCACAGCCTTAATTACCTGAATTTCATTTAATTTACCTTCCATTTATTTATTTCCCCTCTCTGATAACAGAATGAAGCAAGGAAAAGCCACCCTCCAGCCAACCTCCACCAAGTGGAAGCAGAGGTCATAGTCCATTCTGATTTTTCCGCCTCTGACAGAGACTACGACTCCCGGCTGCACACCCTGGAGAGTGAAGAGACAGAAACTGAGGACCAGGAGCCTGAAGAGCTCCCCTCTGGAGAGGTGACTCTTCCCAGCTCTCCCAGCACCCAGCAGGACACCAGTCAGGTGGTGGTGGACTGTACGGGCAATTCAGAGGTCCAGGCCCAGGATGAGCTGTTAGGTACCGACAGAAAGACTGATAAAACAGAGGCTGTTTGCATTGGGCTCACCAATGGCTTCCACAGGCATGGAGAAAGTCTGGATTCAGTGGAGAGTGGAGATTCAGACTCTGTCCAGGAAGTTGAGGGGGACGTACAGCCAGTCAAGTGCCAGTCGATCTCCACAGCCCCGGTGGAGGCCCCTCTCTGTAGTAACTCTGGTTTAACGAGTTCGTCCTCAGCATCTGAGAACATGGCATGTGTCCACAACCATTAGAGTGAACTAATCTGATTTTGATCATGGGAGAGCTGGAAGCACTAGGAAGGGCCTGTCCCTGTGAGGTGCTGCATGCCCTCGACTCACTGAGCCCAGCAGGAGCTAAGAAGGCACAGCATCTCACCAGAACAGGATTTGAACCTGTCAGCTGTACATATCGCCTTCAAGAGATCAGTACGTGGATTGGTAAAGACCCATCTTCTTCCTGCCGTAGCTGATGAGTAACTTGGTGTTGGTAGGAGCAGGATTGAGCCATCTGCCAAAGTCTGACATGAAACCACGACTAGAACAGAGCCTTCAGTGTTAGACTGAGGCTGTCACTTGTCGTGCCAGTCGCCTTGAGGACTACAGCAGTCTTTTCCTGCTGGGAAGAGGCAGGGTACACCGAGTGATTCCTCTCAACTGTCTCTCCACCAGGCCTTGGCACTACCTCCTGCCTCGCAGCTTTGGGATGGATCTTGTCAGAGGAGTCCCACGAGGGGGTGGAAGCCAACGGAAGCAAACTCAGTGAGCTGTAACCACCAGCCTGTTCTGCCCTCCCGTGGTTAAAAGGATTATAAGGCTCTCTTTGTGCGCTACCGCAGGAACTCTTACTTGCAGGCTGATGTAGTGGCCTTTTATTACACACTCTACGAGTGCCTCTAACAACTTGTACTATATAGAACCTTCTTCAGTGTCCGGGTCATTTCACCAACCTGGACTTTGGTTTATGTAGGTTCTTGTACCTAATATTTTAGGTACGTGTCTGTCCTTTTAATGTACAACATGTATTTTTATTTCCTTGGAGCATCTTTATATTATTTAATTTTATAAAGTGGACTAGTGTGTGGTATAGAGTAGCATTTTTACTACTTCTCTCTTTCTTTATTTTGCCCTTCCTAACAACACAACTACCTCATGTCTGTTGGAGAAAAAGCAGTAGATCTACCGTTTTGTTAATGGTCCGTTGTAGGTTTTAACTTATTCTTGTACTGCCTTTTTCTAAAGAACATGTTTGCACTGGTTGTTGACTCATTTTTAATGCCTGGAGCTGCAGATCTGGTGTCTCGCTTTGTTTAAAGTAGTGCTGTAGGACACCCTCCCTACAGCTGGAGAGTTGGGTTGTGTTTCTCCATAGGACTGTGTTTTGCAGGAGCTGGCCAAAGGACACTGCTTCAGCTGGCAGGATGTTGATCCATCTTTCCTTACCGAGCTTTTACTAGTGAAGATTAAAACAAGAACCAACAATTGCAAAAATACCTTGTGGAAAAAAGGCCCAGCAATTGGGAATGTAACCTGTGACCTCGGGGACATCTCTTTCTCAGGGGTTTTGTGCCCAAGTGGAGACATCCAAGGTGATTTTGGTTTCCAGAGAGCAGCTCTCAGCCTTCTGTAAGCAGTGACTTTGGATGAACAAGTGAAACTTTCCAGTCACTTTTGAGAGTCCAAAGGAGCCAAAGTGGGGTTTGAAGCCTTGTTTTTAGAAGAGCTGAGCAGCACCAGAGCTTAACAGTGCAAATCAAACCTTTGGTCTCGTACAAGTGTGATGTGAAACTCACACAGTGGCTCTTTCCTTACTCCTGACATGTCTCTCAGCCTGGCTCTCTGGTGCAGGGTGAACTTTCCTCTGTCTTTACTGTAGCCTATCTCTGCTTCATTCCAGGCTTGCAGAGTTTGACTGTGAACACTGCAGATCAGACCAGCTCCTTGGGGTTGTTACCCCAATTAACTAGAATTACTGGTTGGGTGCTTGGTAAATGTGGTGCCCTCATGGAGGATTCAGAGACCTGGCCATTTGTTTGTTGAAAAATGAAGGAAAAGATGCCCACCTCCCTCTTTTCTTACTGAAATTCGTATGGGGGAGCTGTGAGCTGATTTGAGATCCTGTAAAAGACTCAGGCTTTGGGGTTTGTGGTGAAATCTGGACTGAGACTGAGATACCACTGCTTGCAGCAAGGAGAGCCTTGCTCCACCAGCACTCTATCCTGCTTCTGTTGTAAAGAGCTGTTGTGCCCATATCCTTGCACTCCTCCATCAAACCCTGTTAGCTCCAGCTTGTTAGGAGTACTCTGAGTCTTCATGTACCCTGTTGGGAAGGATATTGGAGCTTCCATCTCCCTATCCTACAGCGTCTCCTCCTGGCATGACACACTGCTCTATCAAATGGCTGTATTTCCAGTCACTGCATTTGCTCTGTTACTTCAGCTGCAGTTTGGTACCTTGAGAAATCTCACAAATACCATTCCATGCTCTGAAGTGCCATGACTCCTAAAAGCTGTAGCACAGAGCCTATGAATCAGTCAGTACCAGTGAGCAGGCAAGGCAGGAGTTAGTGTGTGTGCACTACCAGAGCAAGAGGCTAGAAAGGCAAGAGATCATCACTGGGCAGAGGAGTTGCATAAATAACCTCCAGTGCTCACTGCCACAAGCCTTTGAAACTAAGGAGTTAGCAGGGTTACAGATAAGGCAGTGAAGTGTTATTGCAGGCAATAAGGGCAATTCACAGTTATATGGGAGCGGATGCAATTGCAGAGGTATAAACCCTTCAGCAGGGAGTATTGAGCACTCACTGCAAAGGGTGGGGAGGGTTCTGCAGCTGGACCTCAGGTCACAGTTGGTTTCATGGAAGAGTCCTTGGGTGCCAGAGCAAACCCTGTACAAACCACATGGCCACTGCTGGTGTGCAGAAAGGGAGATGGATGCTTTCCTTAAAGGTCGCTCCAGAGGAACCTCTGTTAACTTCCTTTCACCTCCCAAACCAAGTCATCTGCAAGCATGGCAGCATGCCGAAGGACTACTTCTGCTTAGCATCAAGCTGCTGGAGAGAGAGAGGAGTAGGATATGACCAGGGCACCAACGGAGGAGTTCTGGTTCTCTTTACTAACCTGGAACAGATCATGTACCAGCCCTGAGCTTTCCAGCCAGGGGCTGCAGGGATGGAGGCTTAGCCCTGTCTCAGGAGTGCGACTGTTTCTGGGGTGTTCCTACTTGCACATACCCTCTGCTTTGTCTGTACGGACTTCTGTAATCATGTACCCATAGGGTGAGCATTCCCGATCTGCCTAAAAGCTATCCCTGCCTGTCACTGACCCAGCACAAACAGGCACAGTGTGGTACCGTTCTCCTGGATCCCTGTGAGTCCATCACAAAACCACCAGGTTAGTTACGTGCTATGAGAGCTCTGAGGGAGATGCAGCAGAGTGCAAACAGTTCTGCTTATGAATCACAAAAATACTTTTGTCTCCTCATGCTGATGCTTACACTGATCTTATGACACCCCACTGAATTGTACCAGTGTGAAAACTGGCAGTGTTTGGCTGCTGAGGACTGTGGTGATCGTGGAGTGCTGTGCCAGACCTCGGTACAGGAATCAAAGCAGTTCCCTCAGAGCCAAGAGATCACCACCAACAGGCAGCAGTGAAGCTGTTCTCTGTACGAGCGCATGTCCACACAGAGTATTGGGTGTCCTTAACTGCACCCCAGGTCCCTCCCGTCCTGAACATCAGAGGACCTTTCTAGTCTCAGCTGGAAATGAATGGAAGACAGATAATACACACTGTGTGTATGGAGCTGAAACAACCAGTGCATATATTTTTTTATCATATGATTTCTCGCAGACACACAAACTGTCAATACCTTTAATTACCCGTCATGCTTAATATATGGTCCTACCCATCAGGCTCCTTTCTCCCTTCCTTTCAGTAACACTAAGGGTTATTGCTGTTCAGCTTTCTGCTGGTGTATATTGTTTTACATAGTTGAAATGTCAGCTTTGTCTCACTGGCATACTTTTGTGGTATTAATGTTCCTGTTTGGCTACACAACTGTATATTCCCCGTGCTGCTGCGAGAGTCACAATCTCATCCTTTTGTTTCTTCTCATTGATTTTATGACATGAAGCACATGGATAAAAATCTCTCTCCACTTTTGGTTGATTTGATTTCTTACTTAACAGGCAGCAAAGTTCTGGTTTAAATAGTTTAAATGAGAGAACTTCTAATCTAGGATTTGAGGGGGTTTTACGTTACTGGTGAACAGTCCTGAGATCGGCCCATGAACTCTGCTGTGTGAGAAGACAACCATTTTAATAGAGCACTATATATAGTTTTGATCTCCTTAGGTGTTTTGAAGGGATCATTGTGTCTCTTCTAATCCATACCTTTGTTGGAAAAGAGGTGTTCAGTCCAGCAGAAATCTGCCATCTAGCTCTGTTACTGTATTCCCCCGCTTGTATTTTACAATCGAATTTCATTTCATTTTCTCCCCAGTGCATAAGGATGTGTAACCAGAACTTGATCTCGCTTGAAGATTGTGTCTGTGTTTAGTTCCATGCTGTACTTAATTATAACTTGCTTTCTTCAGAGACTGTTCTTACTCCACAAATACTCTTTAGTGTTAAAGTGTAAGAAGACATTGTCCTTATATTCCTTAACTAATGGGTTATTAATAAAATGCTTTGAAAAAAGAGTGGGTTTTGCTTCACAATTGAGTCTCGTACAGCCCACTCTGAAAGCTGTGGAAGGCTGGTCCTGCAGCTGTGCTTGGAGGTGCTGGGCTGTTAGGTGCTGGATTTCAGAGGTGGGCACGGTTTGCGTTCGGGAGGCATTTCTTGATGCTTGCTCATGTCTTGGTTTTGAACTGATTCCTGTAAGAAAATGACAAACCACTTGTCCAGGTTCGTGCTTCATCCTGCTGGGAACTCTGTCACGTGAAACACCAGCAGAAGCATCCAGCAGATGAACAGTGAGGCTTCTCTTGGGTGGTGTGCTGGGCTGAGCACAGTTAAGTTGTACCCAGTGAGGTTGGCAAGAGGATATCTGCCAGTGCCCAAGAACACACTATTAATCTCCCGTGCATCTCCCTTTCTTTCTAGGATGCATTCCCTACTTCAATAGCTACTTCCCATTATTACTTTATGCTGCCAGGACTACAGAGCCATAAAATCTCATTTTATCTGCGTTACAGAGGTAATAAATCTGCACGAGACATAGTGTGCTCTGGTAGTGGTTAAAGGAGCTCTGTCAGGCTGCCTAAACTGTGATGAGTCTTTCTCCTAATGACAGGTAACCCCACAAAGGAACAAGGAAGGACCTTTGGGTGGTGATGGGTGGCTCCAAACCTTCCAGCTCTGCAGTGTGAGATGCTGGTGGGAGGCTCCTAAGGGGGGACGAGGTGGGGTGGCATAGGTGAACAGAGGGATGGATGGATGGATGGACACAGCAGTTACAGGAGAGCTGAGACCATGGAGAAGTGAAGGTAACAGCAAGGTGTTTTGTGTTTCTCTCTTCCCAGCCCGGTACTGTTATGTGGTGGTGCAGCTGGGCAGTGTTACTGGAGTGGTCTCAGGTAATCAGTAGGTTACAAGAGCCCAGTGTGGAGTGGCAACCAGCTCAGCCCTTGGGGAACCGACAAGGCTTGAGGTGATGCACTGTGTGATGCAGCGAGGCAGGCAGGGATGCTCTGCGGATGCTCAGCAGACACCAGAGGTGGAAACTGCATCTTGAGGGGACTCCTCCAACCTCCGCCCCTCCAGCGAAGCACTGGAGCAGCAGGAACATCAGCACAGACCTCTGTGACTTGTGTGGCAGGTACAGTGTGTGGGTCTCATCGTCGGTGCTGGCTCTCCACACTCATTTCCACCAGTGGTAAAACCACGGGATCGGTGGCACAACTGCTTCCAATGAAGAGAGAGCACTCAGCTCCTCAGCAAGGAGCCATCCCCTGGCTGTGGTGACAAGCACTGGCTCCTGCCACTGTGACTCCTGTGTCCTTAGCCAAAAGTGGATGGGAAAGGGCTTCTGTCAGTGGAAGCAGCTTCCAGGAGCACATCCCAGGGCTGTCTCACCACTGCTGGGCTGGCTCTCAGCTCAGTGGGTGCCATGATTTTGGTTCCCCCTCCTTGTTGCTTGCTGACCACAAAACAGATGCTACAACCCTGCATGTATACATAAGTGAAAAGCTCCCAGGCTGTTAGCAGACAGGGAAACCACAATTACACATTGAATAATAAATGGAGTGAATTCAGACAAGTTAATCTCCCACTTCATCCGCTGAAACTACTAATGGTGTCTTGGGGACCTCAGTTTGCCGTTAATTGGTGTGAAGCAGGAGCAGTGTTGGAGCTGATGGAAATCTGCTGTGAAAGAGTGAGGGCTGAGAAACACCATCAGGGCCTCTCCGGTGGGGGTTGGATGGACAGTCCCTGTGCCCCTCTGTGGGAGGGAGGATGGAGCGATGGACCCCCCGCTGCAGTGAAGAGGTTTGGAGCCTTGGCTTGGGCTGGGCACTGTCACTCCTGCAGCCACACTGCTCTACAAAAGGCTCCTGTTTTTGCTTGCAGTGTGATGAGCAAATTCCCATCCCCAGTGCAAAGCGACGTTGTTTAGCCCTCATGGTTGCAGAGGAGAAGAGAACACAGGAGTGCTCTGGATTCTATGAGCCCCAAACCTGCCTTTTTCTTCAAAACCTCTGGCTTTTCCAGAGTCTCCTGTTTGGCAGGACCACCTGCACCTGTGAATGCAACCCCAGCAGTGGCACCAGTGCCATCTGCAGGGTGCAGGGCTGAACTGGGTGATGCCCTAAACACGCAGGTTCCTCTGGCAGCCCCTGGGTCCTGCCGCTGGAGCAGAAGCAGCCAAACCCCGCAGTTCCCAGCAGAAGCCAGCCCTGTAGAGCAGGGTGCTGCCTTTCCCTTGCCATTACCGATCCCCACAAGCCATCCCCAGTGCTGATGGTGTGCTGGGAGCTGCCGTGATGGCTGCGAGCATCCCAGAAAGGCTGCTGGGGCCCCATGGCAGGGGACCAGGAGCAGGGCTGGTGCCAGAAGGTCGGGGATAGATCACGAATTCAGATGGTACCAAGAGGCTGATGGAGCCAGAGCAAGTTCCCAACCTCATTCAGTTCAGCCCTGTGCTAAATGAGGGGAGCTTTAATGTGGAGCAGATGTAGTGATGTCCTCTTCCCTCGTTAGCTGTCTCCAGGCTGCTCTGGGTGCAGCAGTGTGGTGCTTGTCTTTCCAAAGGGTTTTTTACCAGGTTGCTGGCAGGGTTTGGCAACCTGCTCCACTGAGCTCCGGTTTTACCCTGAGCAAAGAAATGAGTTAGGATCCACTTTTACCTCTTTTTAGTTACAAACAGCACAAAAGCTGTCCTTGCAGTGATGAGTTCTGCTGGTGATGATAGGGGTTGTGAGGGATGGGGCAGGATCAGCTGGAAGGCAGCAAAACATCGTGTGGGCGCTAGGACTGAGCACCGTGTAGGGATGCGTTGTCCTCATTCCGTGCCATTCCTGAGGGCTGCGGCAGCAGTTAGGGGCAGACTCATCCCCACCTGGGGCTTTGTCAAGGGGGAGATGGTTGGTCCAACACCTGCGACTGACCCGGGTGAGTCACCCCATGGCTGTTTCAAATGGGGAGCACTGAGGTGGCACAAGGCAAACTCCCGGATCCCCTCATGCAGTGCTCCCATTGCCCTAACCCTAACCCCAAACCCTAACCCGCAGCGATGGTTGTGCTCATCAAAGCAAAGCCCCGAAGCTGAGAGGTTTGGAGGACCCAGCTGGATGCTGTCCTGTCTCATCAGCACCTTCCCTTGTTTGGATGCCACCACTTCCACCACGAGGTCAAGTAGGAAGCCTTGGTGCTGGCATTGCAGGCTGGATCCCTGGAAGTGTTCCTGCTCCGGGGTACCAGCGAGGGGAGCCCTGTGATGGGAGCATCATGGCATGGGGCTGGTGAGGGGAGAGCCCTGAGGGGTCTCTGCTGGGGTGGCCCCAGTGAAGGGAGACCCTGAGGGCACGAGGGAGAGGAGCCCTGTGGAGTGGAGCTGGTGATGGGAGACCTGCGACAGGAGCCCCGTGAAGGGGGGCGGTGAGTGGGCTCCGGTGCAGTTAAGACCCATGAGGGGGCTCTGGTGAAGGGGCTCAGTGAGGGGACATCCTTGAGGCTGCCCTAGCGAGGGGATGCACACAAAGCGGCTGTGATGAGTGCTCGGAGCCCCGTGCAGGGACCCCGCGGAGCCGCCGCTCGGGCTGTGGTGCCATGGCCCTCCGAGCCTCGGCCCGCTCCGTGCCCCCCGAGCCTCGGCCCGCTCCGTGCCCCCCGAGCCTCGGCCCGCTCCGTGCCCCCCGAGCCTCGGCCCGCCCGTGCCCGTGCACAGTCCCTCACGGCGCTCTGGCTGATGCTCAAGATGGCGCAAGGCACTGCCCGCCCCCGGCCCCGCTCCCTCAGCACCGCCCCCCGCCCGGTGCGGTGCTCGCGCGGAGGGGAGCAGCGCCGGGAGCCGCTTTTTTGCCCCTTCCTCGCCCCTTTTCGCTGTTTTTCCGTCCCCCCGCCCCCAGCTGGGGGGGGCTCTCTCCTCACCGCCTCCTCCCCTCCCTCCTTTGCGGGCCGCTCCCTCCCCGTGGGGCGCAGGGAGGCAAGCCCGCCCGCCCGGGATGCCATGGCTCCGCCGGGCTCCGCGCTGCCCGCCTGCCTGCTGGGGCTGCTGCTGCTCGGCTGCTGCGGAGGTAAGAGCCGCGATGGGCTCGGGGAGCGGGGGGACGGACCCGCTGCCGCCGCCCCGCTCCGCTCCTCTTCGGTCGGTCCCGTCCACGGCACCTCCCGCACTTCGCGTCCCCTCCTCACCCCTCTTGTGGCCGGGGCCACGGTTCCTCGCGTCCCTCCATAGCCCGGGCCCCGCTGCTCGTCCCAACCCCGTTTTCCCTCCTGGGCGCTGCCCGTCCTCGTTGGCATCGCTCTGCCGCGGGGCTGAACGGGACCGAACAGCTCCGGAGATGGTGTCCGTGTCGGCCGCAGTGTGAGCGGTCCTGTGCGGGGTGCTGGGGGCTCATCCCGCTCCGGGGTCACAGCGTTCGTCTGCGGGCTCCTACATCGGCGCCTTGAGCGCCTTCAGAGAGCACGAAGCGGTCCCCCAGCGCTGTTTTCAGTTGGAAACCCCACGTGTGTGTGTGTGTGTGGGTTATGGAAGGGCCCGAGGTGTTTGTGGGGCGCTGGCACTGCGGAGGGATGGGGTGGCTGCTGTGGCAGTGGGTGCTTGGGTACCCGTGCCTGGAGAGCGGACCCGAAATCATCACCGGGGCTGTGAGCTGTAGGCAGCCTCGGGCGGACGCGCCGTGCTTGTCAGTGAAGGCGGGAGCTTACGGAGATGTTGGGCTGCAAGTTGCAGGGATGATGGAGAGGCACTTTAACCCCACAAGCGTTGTGCTCTCCGCTAATGCCCGGCTCGGTTCGCTTCGCGACAACCGGTAACACCATCCACCGGACCGGGGCCGAACTGCAGACACATCAAAGGGATTATCCCCGGCACTTAACTCCGCACATGCCCTGCTGCTGAACTGCGAGGGTTTTCCTTCTGCTGGCGATGCCGCTTAAGCGTGAGTCCAACATAAGGAAGATGCTGCGCTGCGGTGTGATAGGCATGTGCATCCTGCCCGCGCCTCGCTTGGCAGCCGGGAGGAGAAGGGAAAGTAAGAATTGTTTAACAAACAGGCAAGCAGCGCAGCACGGGCAGGGGAAGGAAAGCGTGCGTTTGATTAAGCGGAGATTAGCTGCTGTGGTGTGTAGGAAGCCAGGCTGTGGGCTATCCCCATCATAAATCTCGCCACGTGGTTCGTAACAGCCACGGTGAGGGGAAGGCAGCGTTAACACAGGGAAAACAGAAGTTATGTGTGAAGTGGTGTAATGAAACGGGTCTCAACGCTCCGGTGGATTCCTGGTTACTCTGTTGGGATTCCCGGGAACGCAGCAGTGCAATGAGGACGATTGAAAAAGTGCTTAATTTGGGGAGAAAAGGCAAAAAAAAAGTGCGGTTTTGGAAGCCGAACTTCAGTACGTTGAGTGTGTGTGTAGCCTATCGCCTGCTGCTATCCTAAGTGCCCTGTGTGCTTGTCTATGCAGCTCGGCGGCTCCTGACTTCGGGGGGTGTTTTGCTGTCTCCTTGGCTGCGCTTTGAAAGTTGCTCTGTTCCAAAGCGTTCCCCCCCGATGGGTTTATGTGCTCTAGATGCGCTTAACAGCGAGACAACGTATTCCTGCGCTTCATGAACCCCCCGCGCCGGTGTCAATCAGCGCGGGGCCGAATGCTGCGGCAGAGCAGGATGCTCCGCTCGCTCCCTGCGCTTCTCCGCCTCCCCGAAGCGCTGGCCTGGCGGCTGTGCTGCGGGCGCTGCTGGTCAGTGCGCTCAGAGCAGGCTGTTTGCTTTCCTTGTTTGCCTTTTAATTTCCTGGAGCTCTTTGTTCTGGGTGGTGGACGGCTTTTGTCTGTTACTGCTGAGCGCGGCATTCGGAGGCAGGCATAGGATAGCGGAGGCTCCGCGGCTGTGCTCTGTAACAGCCTTGGAATTAAGCATCGTCATTTATATTTAAGTAGGCTTAACTTGTAAATTATTGAAGCTATAAGCTTTCACTAATTCCTACTCTGTGGCTTTGTTGGTTTTTTAGGAGCAAAAAAAAGGATTGATTTCTCCTAAATTGGTGTAATTCCCTGCCTTTTTTCTTAATATACATCGAGAGTATCAGGTGTCCTTTCCCGAGGAGCTCTATGAAATCCAAGCCCACGCTTGGGCTTCGTGTCTCTGGGGGAGCTCAACAGGAGAATGTCAGGACGTGGTTTTCCCGTGTGGTGGATGCAGCAGGCAGGCTGTGAGTTGGGGTGGGCTGCTGTCATTTCACACCCATACACATGGACCCGGGCTGGGTGTGAAGCTCACGCAGGGGTGTAGGTATACAGACACCCACCCCAGCGACTGTTCTTAGCCCAGCACGAGCTCCCGTGCTTCCGGAGGAGCTGGCAGATCCAAGGTTACGGCCTGCTTTCCCGCTCCTCTCCCTCCTGCTCAATCCCAGTTCTGCCCTGTGTGCCTTGATGCTATATGAGGCTGCCATAGGGCAGTGTGGAGCAGCTCAGGAGCGGTGCTGCCCAGTGGAGAGCTCCACAACTGCTCTCATTTTACATGTGCAGGTGGGAAAGCCTTGCTCCCTCTTTTCTGTCTGCCTGAGCTTTTCTCTCTCTGATTTCCGTGTTTCTGGAGAGTCCCATGTCATAGCACATGAAGTGCTGAGCAGTGACCCTGTGCAATGCCAACTGTGCTTTACAGACCCTCCGGATGCTGCTCCGTCCCCACCTCCCCATCCCACAGCCTTGAAACATCCTTTTCTGCCCCACTGGAAGGGTCAGACCTGGCTTGCCCACCTCTCCCTGCAGCATCAGGATCCAGTGCCGAGCAGGATGGGGTCCTGATGTGGGGCTGCAGCATGCAGCGGAGCTGGTGCGAAGGCACTGAGTTCAAGCAGACCATGTGCTTCATTTCACAGCCTGCAACAGATCTGTGAGTGAAGAAGCCTTTTTTCCACATCCCCTCTCTCCCCTATAGTTCATACTTTGCACTCTCGTCCTTCCAGTCCTGGATATCATCCTTTCATTTGACCCAACAAAACAATCTGCTTCTCTGCAGATGAAGACACGCCATTTAAATCAGGTAGCACTGGGCAGGAACAGCAATCGCCTGTTCAAAATTACTTTGGAATCACAAACTCATTTGAACTTTACTGGAGCTTTTAGTTTTACAGAGTTTAGAAACCAATAAATGATGTTGCAGGGCTCATGAAAACCTCCCTGGGTGCGTTCTCTGAAAGAATATGCAACGTTTTGGTTTTGCAAGAGAATAAAAATAATTGTTTGCACATGTTCGGGAGTCCTTGGTGAGCATATAAAAGTGATGGCGAAGGAGGCGAACATGTCAATAACCGCGCTTTAAGAGACGAGGAAGGCAAATAGGCGAGCGCGCTGGGAAAAGCACACAGCGCGCAGATCTGGCCTTGCTCTTGTATCGGATGTCAGGGTTGTGTCGCAGCCTCCACTCGAGAGGAGCCCGGTCACTTAACAACCCAGACCCGCTCCCGTGCTGGTAATTCAAAACCCGAGTTCCAGAGCAGAGTCAAGGCTCTGCTGCCTGGCTGGTTTTGTTCCTGTGCATGGGATTGTGTTGATGAAGCGCATGGGAAGTCAGGAGGATGCTGGTTGTGGAGGGTGGCTCTGCTGAGTTGGGAAGATGCTGTTGCAAAAGGATCTTTGCCGCTGAAGCCTGCGATGGGAGAAGGGAGGGAAGAGCTCGTGTTTCATTAGGACAGCTCTGGATTTGGAGTGAGCAGGGCTCCGTGCAGGGCTCAGCTCCTTGAGAGGGGCGAGGGGATGCTTTCCTCCTGCCTGCGTTTCAGGCTGGGAGGTGATAAGGAGGGGGATGGCAGAGAGGGGAGAGCGCTGTTTCCTTTGAACTGCCCGGATAAAGAGTTTCAGAGGTTTTACCATACAGAGACTTCTCATCTTCGGGAAGGACTTTGCCTTTCCTTTCCTTGCACACCACCCGATCCTGCCTGCAGTACTGAAGCTGAATGCAGGGGCTGTCTGACAGGGCTGTGCTGGCTTGTGGCCTTTGGCTCCGTGATGCCAGTGTGCTGCAGCTCCCTCTCAGCACCTCTCCTGCCAGCCCTTGTGTCTCTGCCCCACCACGTGGCCTGTGTGTCCCATGCTCAGCCTGTGCAATGACAGCCATGGGGACAGCCACCTCCTTGGTGCTTTCCTGCAGGGCTGGGGCTGAACCCCGATGTTCCCTGTGCTGCATTAGAGCAGCCTTGGGGATGAAGCCTGGGGGAACCCTGTCCCTGGGCACAGCATTACTTCTCTTGGCCGCTGCCTTTGCTGTCCTCTCGCGTGCGGCTGTTTCCCGCTCGGTGTTGTATCGCTGATGCCCTCTGTGATGAGCCTGTGATCTGGTCAGGGCCGTGAGACACGTGGGGAATGCACATAACAGTGCATCCTGTGCTCGGCTTGCTGCCATGCTCTCTGCATGCCTCGTGTGCATGGAGCTGCGCTGGGCACTTAACTCGGAGGGGATCTTTGCCCTTTCCAGCTATACCAACAGGTTTTACCCTGCCTGCTTTAGAGACTGGGGAGCACATGAGCGCTCAGAGCTTGTTCTGGAAAGGGTCTTTTGTGCTGTGAATGCTTCCGGCTTCCATGTGGTGTTCACCAAACCACCTCCTGGGATTTGCCTTGAGCATCTGAGGGTTATCTGGCGCAGCTTCTCCGGCTCTTCGGGCCGTGTTTGCCTTCCTCTGCCAGGTTCTGTGTCCCCACTGAGGGCAGCGATGCTGGCTATGGCTGAGCTCTGCATCAGGTGGCTGAGAGGTCATGTTATTCTCGAGAGAGACCTCCTGGAATCACTTAACGAATGGATGTGGTTTATGTGCCCTGATGGAAAAATCACTTTATATAACCTCCCGTGCAAAAGGGAAGGGAATAAAACATTCTGAGCTTGTAAACTTTACTGGCAGCGAGATGTGAGGCCTGTTACAGTCTATTCTCTTCTTTAGATGTAAATTTTTCTGCATGCCCTAAAGAGCCAATTTGCACTTTACTGCAGTGCAGTGCTTTTCTCCTTAGGCTCTGGGGCAGGCTCAAGGAGATTTAAGGGGGCATCAGCTGGATTTTTAGGCTGCCCATTTCATCAGCGTGAACCTTGTTATAATCTGCTGGTGAACATCTTTTGGGTCCAGATACCTTTTCCTTCTATATTCTTCCATTTGCAGAACAATTAAAGCTATTTTTTGTAGGGCTGTCCCAACCCCACCCAGGTATTTGGTCCTAACATTCACCTGCACCCCCCTATAAAGACTTCTGGTCCTGGCTCACGGGACTCCAGGGGCATCTTCTTTTGCCTTTACTGAAGCAGGCTGAGCTTGGTGGTGATGCTCAGTAGTGAATCAGCACTGATTTATGCTCTGTTGTGCTGGGAGGAAACGCAGTAGATCAGGAGAGGGTGGATTTGGGCTCCCAGGAGACAGTTTGCAGGTGGATGCTGTGCTGTTGGTCGGATGAGAGAAGAGCTGGAGATGCCTCTGTCTCCCTGTCAGTGCTCCCAGTGATGCTGCACCAGGAAGAGCAGGGTGAACTTGACTGTTCCTGCAGTAGCCATGCCATGGGCTGTGGCCAGGTCCTTGGCAGGTCATTTCACTGCTCTGTGATTAATGTTCCCTGTCTACAACGGGAGTAATAACACGGGCTTCATCTGTCGGGACTGTGTGCTCCCGGGGCAGGAACGGCCCTGCTGGCTGCGGGTCTGGACAGGGTCCAGGAGGATGAACCATGGTGCCACTGAGGTCCTTTGCAATGGATGTCACCGCTAATTAGAGCAGGGAGATTAGCTGCCGTCTTATTCAGAAGCACAGGAGGGAAAGCCAAAATCCTGTTTCCCAAATGGAGAAAGGACAATGCCAGGGTATGAGCGAGTTCTTTTGAAGCTTTGAACATGAATCACAGTGTCAAGTAAAAAATAATTAAACTTATTTTTCTTTAAACGTACTTCAAAGTGTCTTTTAAGCTTCCCATTAATTCGAAGTTCTTTCTCTCAGCACTAAATAAATCTCCTGGTTCAAAAGCACAAGTGCTAATTGGTTTCTCTGAGTATGGCTGTCCGCTTGATCAATAGGGGAAGTAGTTTTTGTTAAATATTTGCACATATAGTCACATCTTGTGTTGCTCAGGGACATGGTAAATGTTCCTCCGAAGGAGGCTCCTAGAGTGAGGGGTCTGATAATTTTCCTTTGGCCTTTATGTCAGAGCCAATAACGCTTCCTCCCTCCATGCTTCTGCAGAGAGCAAAGCAATTTTCCCTCACGTTCCCAGCACAGCCTGAGCCGAGCAACAGATTGAGCTGCCTCATAGCCCCCCTTCATCTAACTGCAAACTCCAGCTGCTCTGAGCAGGGTTTTACAGTTCCTGCCTTGAGCAGAGTGGTGGGGAGCGACCTCCACATCAGGAGGTACCTGGGTCTTGTGTGGGATGAGCTGGGTTTGGGTACGCGGGCAGCAGTTGGAGAGGGATGGGGCTTGCAGGCTCCCCAGGTCAATGTGCACAGCCTCAGCAGTTTCCTCTCTATGTCTCCATGAATTGCACTTTTACTGTTTCCATGTGCCTTCAGAGTGTCGTTTACTTCCAACTTCACAGCATCGTTTCTGCACCTCGCCAGTAACCACCATCAGTTAGTGATGCTAATGGAGCTGGGTCCTTCTCTTCTGCTGTTACCTCCTTGCTCTGTTTGTGCTCTCCTTCTGGCCCACCTGAGCTGACCTCTACAGCAAACATCAGCTTCTTGTCCCACCATGGAGATCTCTCAGGGACTGTCCCTTTGTGTCTCGTCCTGAGCATCCTGGGGAGATAGAGCTCTGCCAGTCTTGGAAAGCCAAATCCCATTATCCCTGAGTTTGTACAGAGAGCCCGTGTCTGGGTGAGCAATAGAGCTTGGCTTCTCCCAGATCCCAGATGAGGTGGGCTTGCTTCTCCCTGTATATCCAGTTAGCTGGTCACCTGGCCCTGAAGCTCTGAAGGTGGCTGGGTGTCTTCAAGGTCAAAAGATAAGAAAAGCATCTATTGATGAGGAAATTGAGTGCTTCTGTACACTGCAAAGTGTCTGCCGGTTACAGACCAGTTGCACAGTGTCCACTGCACAGTGTCACACCTCCAGGGGACCCCAGGACCAGCCAGTGTCCGTCCTCACCCTGGTGTGTGTCTGAGGGCTCTGTCCTTCATGATGAGAGTCTTCCCTTGTGCTGCTCCAGCAGCCTGGAGTGAGGATGCAGCCTGAATGTTTATGGAGGTAAACATGATTATCTCCAATCACAGGCCTTAATGATGGTTATTATAATGACAGCTATTGTGGGAAGGGCATGTAATTATGTTGATTCTTCCTTTTATTATACATATAATAATAAGCTGTTTTATCTAAGAGGACAGGGGAGCTGCGGGAAGATGGGGCATTTATTTCATTAGGGATTTTTTCTGATTGCCTGTTAGGCTTAATCCTGAATTCTTGTTCCATCTTCCTGGAGTCAGAAGTCCCCTTTGGTTCAGCGTCAGGACAGGAACATCCTGATCCTACATGACTCCCAGGAGTGCCCATACAGGGCCCCAGTGTGGTAGATGCTGCTGAGACTCCGGCCACTTAGCAGAAAAATGCAGAGCATTCATCTAATTCCTTAATTTTCACCAGAAACAGGTAATTGATGGGTTGGTGCTGGCTGCAGTCAAACTTGCGAGAGGACCCCAGGGCTATCTCATAAAAAAGAAGCCAGGGTGAGCGATAGATCACCGAGATGGCTGGAGCTAGCCTGACATTTTAAGACTTAATGGGTTAATAAAGTGTGTGTTTTAGGTGTCTGTCACTAAGTAGAGTTTGTCATTCCCTGCACACACTCATACCTTGACAGTACCTTTGACCTGCCATGCACCACCGCTGCCTCCTTTGTCTGCTCCGTCCATCTGCCTCGGCTCAGGTTGCACTCAATGTTTATCCCCCGTAATCCAATTTAAGTTGCCGTAGAAAGCAATGAGGATTTACAGGAAGAAAGCAAATCTCCCTGGGTTTGAAAAGGCAGACTTGCTTTCTCTTCTTTTTCTTTAGGTTATCTGCCTCTCCTCATCTCTTTCGTTTTTACCATGCGCTGCTGCTCTGCCCTCCACGCCGGAGGTGCGATCCCGACCTTGGTGGGGTCTGTGTTTGGGACAGGCATTACACAGGCTGTGCAGTGGCTGGCGTTGGCCAAGGGAAGCTGCCCATGTGCATCCCAGTTCTGTGAGCAGCTGTGGAGGTGGTCCCCCTGCGCCCATGATGGAGGGGGGAAGCTGTATCACAAGTTGGAGAGCTGGAAGCCTCTGCCTGTTGAGGGGCTGTTGCACAGGAGAGCTGTTAGAAAGGTTCTGCAGGTACTTGGATGACATTGTAGTTTTCTAACTCTGGAATTCTTCCTCAGTTGCTGCTCTTACTCTTCCATCCTTCAGCTGTTTATGACTCCTGTTTCCTGGTAGCTCTTTGTCTTACATGTCAGTGTGTATTTTAGGCTAATCTTTACACAATAGCTCCACTTCTGTCATCATCTGTAGCATCTAGTCATGTCTGTATTGCAAATTATACCCTAAAAAGGTACACAGGACCAAGTGAGGCATAACCTGCCCAAGACACAGTGCTTAAAGTTCTGTTGGCAAGAGAAGTAAATTGGGATGTGTTTGTATAATGGGAAGAAACTCTTTGCCTATTGTCTGTTCAAATTCTGCAATAACTTCTCTCTCATGGACATCGTTTAGTGTAATTGCTTTGCACAAAACCTTTTGTGTTGCTGAGCCAGAACATTGTGCATTCGTATTTCGGTGCTTAACTTGCCCTTCATTAAGGGCTGAATAGCAGCATCCTTTGCCTGTTACAGCCTGAGAGAGACCAAAGTGACAGAAGGGCACATTGTTATGGGAGAGAGGCAGCAGCCTCCTGCTCTGCCAAGTGGGAAAAGCCTCGCAGAGATGCCAGTGGCAATATGGTCTGAATCAGGATCTGCTGATCCTCCTCTTCCCCCCGCCGGCTGTGCTGTGAACAGGTCTGGGGCATGGCACAGCCCCTTCTCTGCCTGGTTATGTGGGGAGAGGGGTGGATTTCTTGCACTGGTGTGATTTTCTGCTCCTGGGATGGCAATGACCGATGCCCCATGCTTGTGCAGGTTTGCATTGCCTCCTGCTGCACCCCTGCAAAGGGAGGTGAAGAGGCAATGTGCAGGGGGTATGCTGGAGAAGTGGATGTGGGCTTTGACAGGCTACCAGAGGGGTGCGCGTGCCCATCCCTTTCCTCAAAGGCAGCCTCCAAAGGTGTTCTGTGCCTATGGTTATGGAAACTGCACCCTGAGATTTGGAGAGCAAAGCCTTGGGAGGCAAAGCACGCTCCAGGGGTTTGTGTTTCTCTGAAGCACTCACACCCTTTTAGCTCTATGATGATATGTTTTCATCATCTCCTGTTTGCTGTGGTGGCACTTGGCTCTTTCTGCTCCTTCTGGGCACACTGCTGACTCTGTCCTTCTCTTTTTGGTTTAGATCTTGGCCATTCCTCTGAGCTGGCGTTCGTTGTGGAGCCAAGCGATGACATAGCTGTGCAGGAGCAACCCTTGATCCTCTACTGCCAGGTGGAGGGCATCCAGCCCATCACCATTACGTGGCGGAAGAACGGCGCGCTGATCGTGGACAGTGAGAATGCCTTCATGTTGTCCAACGGGTCGCTCTACGTCTCCCGCTTCCAGAGGCTCCGGGGAGATGGGTCCTCGGATGAAGGCGAGTACGACTGCATGGCACAGAACCACTATGGGCTGCTGGTGAGCAGGAAGGCCAAGATTCAGGCAGCCAGTAAGTACGGGCATCATCCCCCCTGCAGCTCATGGGACAATACTCCAAGGGGTTTGGGAAGCAGGAGGGCAGTGGGATGGATGCTCGGTGTTCAAGGGGCAGGATTAAAGAGAGAGAAGAGGTAAAAAAGAACCTGGGGCTGATGTGGGGCTCTGGCTGGCATCTCATGTGTGGTGTTGTTCAGGTGTGAAAGCAGAGCTAATCAGCCTTCCAAAGGAGAAACTAAAGGCCACCTTTTAGCAGTAAATTCCCTGTCTTGGAGGGGGGTGTGTGATGTTAGAGGGATGTGGTGAAGTGATCTGTGGTTCGTGGCTCTCCTGCAGTGGGTTTATGAAGATAGAATGAGAAAGTTGGGGCTGTTCAGCCTGGAGAAGAGAAGGCTGCATGGAGACCTCATAGCAGCTTCCAGTATCTGAAGGGGGCC